>JAUCNO010000663.1:13541087-13553665 GCA_032353835.1 Enteromius viviparus
GCCCTAAGACATCTGAACAGTGAGCAATGTATTCATGCCAATATCCTATGGTTAAATAAAACAAAGTCAAATTTAAAAAAAAATTATAATAATTCATACATATGCTAACTTGCACCATATGATCTACAATCTAAACACATTTATTGATCGTGACACAATCATAAGAGTCAACAAGATATAACTTCCTTTTTTCTATTCTTCTGCATTTTCACACTTGATGATTGCAACACAGTTAAATTAAAACATTTTTACACACACTTATATATTTACACACACATATATATATATATATTTTTTTTTTTAACATTACCCTGATATTTTTTTTTACCCCAACACATTTTTATTATTTATTAACTACAATAATTATTTTTATGATGATTTATTATTATTATTATTATATTTACTTTGAAAAAAAAAATATAAGAAATATATCATTTTTAGAATTACAAAACATTTTCATCATCAAACTTCCAATCAAAGCCATAATGAGATTCAGATAAAGTGCAAATTACATTTTTTATGTATTTTGGGTGCATATCCTAGTTAATTGGAGCTGGGGGCAATATACACACAATCCACACAAAACACAAACACATAAAAAGATACACACCTTTGTCAAAGATTAACTGCAACTGCCTTGTTTTGCGTTTCTTGTCACAGAACTCCCGTTCAAAGTCACCACGGCCTGAGGTGTATTGGTCCCATGCAATTTCCGGAAGCTGGACTACTCTCTGGGGCCGAGGCAGACCCAACTCCACCTTTGATGAAAACAGATGATCAAAAACATTCGAATGACCCAGAATGCAGGACTAAGTAACAGGTATTTCAGACAATACCAATCAAATCCCAAAAGCTTCTGTACCCGTTTCTGTAGCTGGTCCACAAAGATGATGGGGTCAGACAGAGCTTCCTTCTGATGCCGTGCCAGTGTCTCCAGGTCCAGGATGGCTTGGGTTCGCTGGGCCTCCAGTACACTGATGGTCTGGAGCAACCTCTGATAACTAATGTAGAAGACAGAGGAGAGGGAAGGGCAGAGATGCTTTGTACATTATTAACAGCTGACGCTACGCATTTAACCATCAATCTTTCAGCAGTTATTCATTATTTAATTTTAGTGCAGCACGACCACATACACTCTACTAAAGAAAGTCCCCGTAAAAACATTCCCACGGAAAATTATTCTATAAAAAGAAAAATTTCCTGTTGGCCAAAGGCTGGCCAGCACCAACAGCTTCATGCAGGAATTTGATTTCCTGCTTGTATCCAGAGATAGCTGGACTAATTTTGTAAATGTTAAACACTTTAAGGGAGAGTTTTTTTAAGTTCAAATACTGATATTCAGCCTAAGGAGATAGTTTTATGATATACTGCAATTGCTCGATTTAAAAATCATAGACATGCTATTTTACAGTCCCTTTATAACGCATGTGTAATAACAGAAAATTTTGCATAATTACATGCAACAACCCTAATCTTAACTCTAACCCTACACTAAGTACAAGTTGTTAATTATTATCCAGTACTAAGGGATAGTTTAAGACAATTTCAATGAAATCCCTGACCCTCCATGATCAACACAGAGAAACATAGCGAGGACACCAGTAAAATAATCCATACGACACCAGGGGTTGAACTGTAAATTTACAAAACTACGAGAAAACTTTTTGTGCACATAGAAAACAATAATAACAATTTATCCAGCAATTCTTCTCCCAGAGATTTAGTCTTTCGCCATTTTGGAGAGTACCTCAGAACATAACGACCATTGTTTAAGCTCAGCATGCACACACTAACTACTGAACGTAATAAGCGTCGTTTACTTCAGCAGAAAGCATGTGTGTGAGTTCTGGTGTACTCCTCAAAATGGTGGAAGATGGAGAGCGCACTCATTTCATCAAAAATACCTTCATTTGTGTTCCCAAGATGAACAGAGGTCTTGCGGATTTAGAACCACAAAAAGGTAATTAATAGCAGGATTTTAATTTTTGGGTGAACTATCCCTTTAATTGTGGACAAGTGGACTGAAATAAAGTGCAATCAAAATCACAATTTTTCTCTTTTAGATTTATGTTGTGTAATAATCTCCAAAAAATATATTACATGGTTATCTCTCTTTAGTTAAGAAGATATGGCATTGGCTGAATGCTACAGAGTTTTGACCTTTTCCCTGCACAGCCTCAGGAACATAGGATCCACAAATAGGAACACGAAAAAAAAAAAAAAAAAAAAAAAAGAGGCAGAGGGGAAAAAAGGGCGAATTAGACAAAGATGCTCTTCTAAGCGGGAGATTCAGCCTACTGCTTAGAAGTAATCTTATTCAGAAGCTCAACAGACCTTGTATAATCAATCTAGCCTAACGTGGCATGAATGAAAACCAACTGATGACAGCAAGCATGCAATCTCAGAAAGAATTCATTTAGAGGACTTGCACCATTTGATTTGTCTTACTTGAGGGCAACTGACTAGTTTTTCTTCAATTTCCTAGCCATTTAATAACTTAGACCGCAGAGGAGCTGTTAACAGCCTCTCGATTTAGATGCACAATGAAGATAGGCTTGTAGCACTGCAGGCTGGGGAAAGCAGCCAACGATGGCAATGAGCCCGAAACTGACATATGGCTGGCAATGCACTGCCACCTATGGGTCAACCATCTGAAAAGCAGACCAGACCTTTGTTATAACAGACAAGAACTAAAACATACAACGATGTGGGCTTTTGGCCATTTTAACATTTGCTAAATACTACATGCATACATCTTGAGTTTGGAGCCAATGTGAGCATGTTTATTGTGTGGTGCCTACCTTGTTAAGCTATCGTCACTATCACTATTTTCTTCTGTTTAGGGGTATCAACAGACCTCAAATCTTAGGCTCGCCGTAGACTACTTCTCATCTATATGATCATCAAGAGCAACATCTTATGAAGCAACCGGCAATAGAATTAGCAAGACCCTAGCAAAAACCCCTTGGCATTGTGGTGGCCAGTTTTGCACAAACAAGAACTCATATTTGAAAAACATCCATATATCTATAAATTAAATGTATGCCAAGCACACAATAAACCCAAATAAACGCAGGAGAAAAACTGTCCCAGATAAGAAATGAGAACGATTCAATATGACAACAAAAGATAAATAATTCAGACAGGCCTAACATGACTGCAATCTCTTCTATTGACCAACAAGCCAATCCAGTTGGCCGCTCCTGATCCCTGCACTCACACTGTGAGATGGGCACATGCTGAATGAGCATGACCCAGGACAACCTGTCCACCAGCAGCAGGCCTTCCATCACTTATTACCTACCACCGTCCTGGAGATTACAGCAGCTGTTGCTCATTTTCTTCTAGCACTGTCGACTATTATGCTTCAGAAAACAAGTATTCAGAGTTAAGCAGGAAAACACCAAGATGTTTATCTGGGCCATCCTGTTCCAAAAAACCCGACCTGCTGGGTTTTCACTACTGCATAAGTTAAAGCAATGCTGTTTTTAAAGAGCTACCACTAGCAAATACCAACTAGTATTTTTTAGGTCTATTGACTGTTTCAGTTTCAGGAGGTTTCTTGCTTTGATTTATGAAGCTAGAGACCTCCTGAAACTGAAACAGTTGCTACTAGGGCGTACAAGGAAGTTTGCTACTGGCAAAAGAAAAAAAAAAAATTCAGGGGTGCCCAATCCTGTTCCTGGAGAGCTACCATCCTGCAAGGTTCAGCTCCAACCCCAATCATACACAACCAATCCAGCCAGTTCATCTGCTCAGGAGCACTTGATAATTACAGACAGTGTGTTGGGGCAGTGCTGGAACAGATGCATGCAGATCTCCAGGAATTGAGCAGCTCCTTAATGCCTTTTAAAAGTTTCATACTTTGGGTTTGGGGTTTGTTCAAATTATGAACTCTGAATATGAGGCATAGTAGAGGTTGCCACAGCAAAAAGAATAAACACAAAAGAGTTCAATAAACAAAAAAGGGGCGAAAGCACAAAACAGACATTGGTTTAGCAGAACTGATGACTTCGGACAGGATAGCATAAACCGGAACATACTCTTTGTTGTGTTTGAGAGCCAAGTGATCAGACTCAAAATAGTAGACATCCGGATCCTCCTCTTCCTCCTCATCTTCCTCGGCCTGAGCGGCCAGCAGCTCTTTGGTGGATCTCGACACTCTACTATCCGACACTCCGACCTCTCCACTGACTCCTGCTTTCTCTGAGAGTTCATTGTCTGCCTCGCTAGAAAGCCCCAGTGCATGATGGGGAAGGTCTTTATGGCTGGTGTCCTCAGAGGAAAGAGGAACCGGCGTGGACTCCTCCTTCAATGAACCATTGTCTATGTGCGGGGAACTGGGTTTGGGGGAGCTGGCTTTGAGCCCACTACCAAAGGCAGCACGGCGTGGTGAAGTTCTCAGGGTGTATCGGTGTTCTTGAGGCTCTGTGAAGGATGGAGGCTCCGCAGGCAGCTGGGAGACAGTCAGCACCGCCGTTTCTCCTGAGATATTCGAGCAGTTGTCAGAAGGGTCCAGCGGCTCAGCCTGGAAGCCGCCGTTGGTGCTCTCCTCCCTTGTGAGCTCATCCTGAGCCTGGCCGGCGTCCCCAACGACATCCACCTCTACCTCCATCTCGGGTTCCCGGGACAGCACGGCCTCGGCAGCTTCCTCTGGCGTGCAGTTTCTCTCACAGTCAATCTGAGGGCTGTCGGACTCATTGGCTTGCTTGGGATGAGGGGATCTACAAGGCACGATAGGGTCGGGAGATGAGGGCGCAGCCTGGCTGCCGTTTAACAGTGAAGGACTGTTGTTAAGCGTGGCAGGGGAGGCACAGGGCTCCAGGGGTAAGGCAGCAACTTCTGAGTGCTCCTTATGGAGTTCAGCGAGGCTGTTGGTGGCCTTGACGTTCTCGCCGGCCTGTGGCGAAGAGGCGATCTCCTCCGGCGGGCCGTCCTGTTTCTGCTCTGCCTCTTTGTCGAGCCTGAGCGGAGGGTCCGAGGACACGTTCGTTTTGGCGCCCTCGTCATTTTCCTTCGGTGCAGCGGGATCAGGGCTCTCTGGTTTGAGAGAAGGTTCTTCCTCAACCCCCTGCGATTCACCTGAGAGAGGGCAGCGCTTGGCCCTCTTCAGGGCTGGGGAGGCTTCCGGCCCACCCCAGGCCCTAGGACGCTCGCAGTTGTCCGATTTGTCCGACTCGTCCTTCTCAGAGCTTGGCAAGCCTCGCTTTCCGTAGGATGGCAAGAGCTCACCCTCTGCCTTGATCTCTGCTACCTTTCCGACCTGTGCTCCGGTCTGCTGGTGCTGCTGACAGTCCTGCTTCTTCTTGGGCGAGCGGGCTCTGGGCACAGGAGGCGGAGAGCTCTCTTCCGGCTGGGCGATGCTGCGGTTCCTGAGGGTTCGACCACAAAAGTTCTCATCCAATCCATTAATCCCCACTGATGATCTTGTGACGCGCGAAGAGCGGGATGCGGCCATACTATGGTGGGTGCCTACTGTCTCCTCATCGTGGTGCTCTCTCCTCAGCAGCAGAATGTGGGCACCTGAGGGACATGACGAGAGAATAATTACATATTATTCAGATTCAAAGTTTAAGGTTTGAGACAATTGCTACAGCTTATAATACTGAAAGGATTTCTGAGGAAAAAAAAAATTGCTAGAAAACAGCTATAAATCCATAAACACATTTTTGCTGGACACAGTAACATACAGTGATCGGTACATAACTTATTCTATCCAAAGCTTCTGGGACAATCATAAATCATTCTTGCCATTTCGGTAAAAGCTAGTATAGTCAGCCAGCTAGATAAATTTGTCTTTGTGTCATATTTAAAAAAAACACATGAAGATGATTTATCAAACAAGATAAACACATGATGGACCAAAGAACCAAATATGGACAAATGAGTTAAAAGAAACTTTTTAGCTGATGTTTAAAGATGTGAGTTAATCTTTTTGGTGGATGTTCCTTCACAGAGGTTTGAGAAGGAGCAGGGAGAGAGTATAACTTGTGTGTCAAGAATGAGAGTGCATTCATGGGAAAAGGAGAGAGAGACGTCTTCATTTATAGCTTTTATGCTAGTGAAAACATAAGTGAAGACTGCCTGTGCAAAAGCTGCCACCACAATGCCAAAGTGCTGCTATGCAATTATTTACTTGTTCAAGACAGAAGAACCAGGCAAAGATTTTTGCTCACTTAATATAAAACCTAACAGAACAACCCCTTTAGAAAGCTGCACAATTATGATTGTATAAATTATTTATTACTTATGTGCAATAGTAATAGCGATGATGCATGAGCAAACATCACTAACAAGATTTCACAACAGATCTTAAATGTGCAAGTTCTTCTCTCTTGCTCTCATAGTCTTTGGGTTTGGTAAAACCGTGTCAAACATACACCACTGGAGGAATAACAACCTACGGGCAAGCTATGATCTACTGTTATCTAATATCCTATAAATACGTTTGATATTCAGAGGTTATCTGAGAGTTTCCCACAAGCTATCAATCTACTTATCACACATGTGCTTGCTAGGCTTTCCCTGGTGCATTGCTAAAGCTGCAGATGTGAAGGGGGATGGTCTGCATTTAAGCTGCTTCTTATCTGAGCTATAAAGTGCTTTTCAACAACGCAACACAAATACAACAAACCTTTAGTCTTGTAAGACTGATCACGGGTGTCATTAATGAAGCAGTCAGTGCTCCACAGAACCAGAGTCAAAATGAACAATCATTAAGGGCCAAAAATGCAAGTTGGCTGGTAACTCTAGGCACCGCAATTTTGCATGATGAAAACTAAATTATAATAATCTAAATGTTACTGATATAAAGCCAATATTTATTGTGTGTCTTCAAGTCAAAGTGTACATTCCTGTTCCATTGTGGCTTTGCAGATGTAGCACATGTCCATGCAGAAGTATGTGAGTGATTTTTAAAGCGGTTTAAAGAGGTTCAAGTGCCAAACGCAACCAAACAACACACTCTTGGTCAACAGAGTACACTTTGAAATGCTTGACCACTCAACTTTACAAGATGGAGCAGAATGTAAATAATTAGGTATACCTGGATCCTTAGTAACACATCTGACACAAATCAAAAGGTCAGCTAAAAACAACAGAAATGTTTTCCTCAGAAGGAACTCAACTTTTCCCAAACTCAATAAAATGAAACGTATACGCAGAACATTCCTGGCAATATTCCAAACCACCAAAAAATAAAAATCTTAATACTTTTTGTGAAAGCTATTTCATGGAGAGACATGATTTTGCATGCAGCGATCTGTGATGCAATGGAGTGCAATGTTCGCCACAAATATTCTTTTATAAGTAAAAAAAAAAATTAATTTACGCTTTTATTCTTTTACAAACAATGATCAAATATGGTGAACTGAAGTTTTAAGTGTTTGCGTGTCAAAGAAAAGACCTACTGAGTATAAAGAAAGCATGCTTACATTTTTAATGCATGTGTTCTGATCAGTGTTTATATGTGAATAAACACATAAATTCATTTAATTCCTCCATATGTAGAAATAATTATTTGAATTAAACCACTGAATTCAAACGCATTACTTTCTTTATGCTTTTTCAACAACCAAATTTTGGTTAAAAATGGACTTTCAACTGAGGAACAGAAATTTCATTAAAAATATCTTAATTTCTGTTTCAAAGATGAACAAAAACTCTTATGGGTTTGGAATGAAATGAGGGTGATTTAAATGATGAAATAAATGCCCCCCCCCCATCCTTATTAATTGAAAGAAAGAAAGGAAGAAAGCCACTTAATTGTACATTTTCCCAATTCACATGCGTGCAAAAAGCTAATTTTGGACCCGGGGTATGACAAATGAAGCAGTCAGTCCAAAGACCAGCGCTTATAGAATATGATATATTAATATGAGAACAGTAAAATGCACAAAATCTGCAAGGCTGCAACAAACACACCGCATTTGATGTGGGGGGCTTCACAGTAGACTTCAGGGAGCACTGGACTGGTACTGTCGTCTGCATTACTCAATAATCAGTGTGGTACTAAAGTCAAACAGAAGCTTGAAGTGTGACAAATTAGATTACACCATATCAAATTTCTCAATTGCCTCCATTCTGCTACGGCCGTGCAAGAGGATCCGTCCAGGACATATGCATTCGGAAAAAAAGAGAGATAATTTTAGGTTTTATTGCAGCCAGAACACTGTCAGACTGTCCTTGAAGGGGGAAAAACAGCAACAGTTTTTATGAAACCATAGCTCTAGATCATTCACATTAAAACGACATTAAAGACCACACACCACATTCTTCAGTCTGCACAATCACCGCCATGTACCATTAGTGTGATCAGAATGATGAGAGGCTCGGAATAAGATTTCTCACTGCTGACATTAGTTTTGCTTGAGAAATGAGAGGCACCTGAGGACAGTCTTACACGAATCCCTTATTCACACTCCACTGAAGACTCCTGTTGAGCGTCTAATGTGATTTGACCATGCATATAAAAAACGAGACGGAAAACACACAGAAGGGGTGGTGTCATGCCTGAATACTAAAAGCATTAAAATGGTTAGAAAACATAATTTTCCATTACTACCCATGTCAGTTTAACTACTAGAAGTCTATAAAGGCCTGTTTTTCCATACAGCAAATCCAGACCCGTGGTTGGAATTGGAACAAACACATACAGGCTGATAGATCTAGTTCAAAAATATAATAAAGGAAAGCTTTGTCTTCATTTCCCTGTCCTCTCATTTACTGCAATTTACTGATCTGAAAACAAAAAACCCTGATTTTTTTGAAAGACATTGTAGTCCTCATGATCGTAAAATGAGAGCGGAAAACTCTTTATAAAAGGAGGAGTCACCGATAATGCCCTCACATACGCTACAATCATTCTGACATGAGTCATTTGTGCATAATGAGGTTATCTGGGGACTCAAATATGAGTAAGTGAAGGTTAGGTTGCTTATCCTGGTATAAAAGGAGTAGCGATGTAACAGAGCGTGCTCAAAGCATTTCACTGCACAAAAAACTGAAAATTCACTAGGATCAACTTTATTAAAGCAGTGGCTCTCAAGCAGGGCGCTTCACCAAACTTCCAGAAGAAACATGACAATACGTATAAAACTCTTTGGATTAAAAGCAGCTAATAAAGTCAAATTCGCATTTCTTAATATAATGAATTACAAATAGAGATGTTAGTTCTGACCTTGTTCAATATGAACAGAACCAGCATCTCCAGATTACCGCCTGCACTAGTTCACACTAGAGGAATCGCCAGCAGCCCATCTGTGCAGCGGCTCTTTTTGTTCTTTTGACGGCCAACGGAGACGCTTTGTGACGCCTGGCATTGTCCCAAGACAAAGCTGGACAGTTAAAAGTAGAAAGAGTAATTCACACATTATGTACTTATCCTCATATTGTTCCAAACCAGTGTGCTGTTCATCTATACTATATTCATCTTATTATAAAAGCATCAACAAATTAGTCTATGTGACTTGTGCCCTGTATTTCAAGTCTTCCTGAACTGGAATGAAAATGAAGTCAGTGTACAATGGCTCATCTTGATCGTTTATGGCACACCAACGAATTTAATGCTAGCAGAGAACATAAATGCTCCATTTTTAAATGTGAATATGAAGGTAAATAAGATTTAAGCTGAGGTCTTTAGAGAAAGACAACTTACATTTCTAGTTTAAATAATGATAATGACAAGATTTTTATTCTTGAATTAACTGTCACTTTAGTATCTTTACAAGTCTTCAGTGAGATATTGATGTTTGACTCCTCAACCAGGAGGAAATGTTCAATAAAATTTAAATGGAAGCACACTGCAATTCTAATATAATTAAATCAAGTCTGTGCAGATGCAAAGAATGTGTCATATTATGTGCTTCAACAAAAGCACGGCGTTTAAAGTAGCTTGCTCTGTTGTTTAATGCGTTTGAGATTTTTTTTTTTGTTCTCAGCACTTAAGATATTATGGCTATATTGATAGTGTAACTATTTCTTAAATATTAAGCATAGTCATATAATTACATTATTTTTTGAGAGCACTGACAGACTAAGACAATAAATGCAATATGTTTACATAAGTGAATGCGAGTTCCTCCTACAAGTTAATGTCTCCGATTTAGTTTTTTCCTTATTTTTAATGTGGTGATTTTAACTTTTATATTTCAGTTTGGATTTTTTTTTCCTTTTTGCACATAATGCTAGCATACAGCCTACATTCACTATGCCTCCAAATTGCATATTGTTTTGAGAACAACATTGGACAGGATGTGGAATTTTGGAAGAAATAGATTTTAATGTTTTATTATAAATATTAGCTTTGGATTCTTTTTCGTGTAGTTATTCCAAAAAAAAAAAAACAATCGACACAAACAAGAACAGATACTGCTACCTCAGCCGCTGGCAGGTGCCAACAGTAGCTTATCCAAGAATGGCGAGAGAACCACCGACTGCCCTCAAACTCACTCGGGACTGTTCTTTATAGACTTGAAATATGACGTTGTCATTCTGCAGTTCGCGCCACGCGCGTTAAGAATTTAAAACTTCCTGAATAATCGTACAGCTAGCGCGCGTGGCGAAGAACTTTAAATTGACACGTGCTCGCCAATGAGCTATCATCACAAAACACCCCAGTCCGGCGCAAATGACAACGGGGAGGAAAGCACTCGCCCTCTGTGCAGCTCAGCACGTTTTCTAAATCGCTCACCGCGGTGGTTTCTCCGTGATTAACGCTCATTTAAACCTATTCTCAGAATGTGAGGTTTTCCTCAGAAACGGGTTTGCGTTAATAAACCCGACACACTTACAAACAAACAGTTTTAAGCACTACTGCAGACTATTAACTCACCGTTATGTATCTAGAACAGTCGTGAGAAGAAACATTTTCTCCTTCAATTGCATTTAACGGGCCTCTCCGGCAACACCGCATCCGCGGCTCGGCATGATGTGCAACCCGGCTGCCTCCCAAACACCCCGGTACAAGTTTCTCCAGTTCGGGAGACTTCCGAGTGGAACTCAACTTCTCAATAAGTCCCTAACGCAACACGTTTGCTTCACGCACTTCATAACATATTTTAGTAAAAAATACGCTTTTAAGATACAACTAACCGTTTAACTGAACAAAACAAATGTGTCCGCAGGGTTTTATTAGCTCACCTGCTAACTACTGCATTCACTGGATGCGCAAATCCACTCATTTCGCGCTACAAATAACAAAACATATTCATTGTGTAGACAGCCACGCAACAATGAGACACAAACAAGTCGGTTTCTTTTTTCCCCCCAACAACTCAGCCACTAATTAGCATTTTGGCTAAGAGCGCTAATAAAGATGATACAGACTCACTTTAGCATGCTAATGCTAACGAATTTGGCGCACCCTTTTTAACGCACATTCATATCACTTGTTAACAAACAGAAAAAACGCTGTTTCCCCGGTGTCAAATTAACGCACGCAGCAGAGTAAGTGAATAAAGGACTTTTGAAGCTAAAAGGGCCTTAATGTGGAAGCTAACAGGCTAGCGTGGACCAGTGCAGAGGAGCGGGGGCAGCGTGAACATACACAACTGATCAACCGCAACAACTTTGCCCATTAAATCCGCTTGAACCGCTACAATCGGAGCGGTTCCTGAAGCAGAGTCTGCTTTAACTTCGAGATAAAGTCGGGGAATTGGGCTTGAGTGACGGATAATTCAATGTAAAAGGGTTTATGAAGCTACAGAATTACACTTACCTCACTTCCGCAAATCGTTTGCTGCACATTCGGCAGCCGCCATGTTTTTTTCTCTCTCGGTTCTGCTGTGAATGTGAATCCCACAATCCCGCTCACTGCGATACTGTACAGGACAGCAGCCGCGGCCCACACGCTCGCTGCTTTCATAATGACCGGCTCTCAAGAGCTCTGCTGTCAGCACCGATCTGACCAAGCATTTCAGCCTGATGATGAGCAGCATATTGTACTGAAGAATGCACTATTATGTGCTATTGATCTGTCTACGAGTGGAAATAATGGCTTGATTGCAGCAGTGCTATTTAGGGCTCAGTAAACTACTTTAATTTTATGTCAGGCTGAGGTCAATGAATTAGGTTCTCAATCAAAATAAAGGCTTAACTTGTAATATTTTTAAGCATTTTCTAAAATGGTGGTTTTTAAATTGGAGACCAGGGACCCCCAGGGAGTGCTGAGGGGGTCCATGGAAATGTTAGTGATATATATATATATATATTTTAAATAACGACAACAATTTTTTTATTACAAATATAAAAGTTACTTGTCTAACAGTACAGTATTGTAATAAATATAGCTATTAAAACTGATATTTTAACATGTTAATTATATATATTTTTTTACAGAATAATATTGTTTTATACAAAATAATTATGTAAATGTATATTTATATTAGGATGGAAGTAAAGAAAATCATGATTAACAAATACAGAAAACCACGCACACACAAAGTCTGGACGCATTGCGGTAATGAGAACTTGGATGGAAATGCGCTCTCAAAATGTCCTAAACAAGCTTCCTTTTCTGTTTTTAAATTAATGGTGTCATATTTTTTTATTGATTTTGGGAAGAAATACTAACTGGACGC
>JAUCNO010000663.1:13556662-13580888 GCA_032353835.1 Enteromius viviparus
TCATAAAATAATTCAGTTCCCACGTGTCACTGATGCAATATGCAGTTACTCCGAGGTAATTGTTGTCCCACTTTCCGAACAAAAAATTATTCACACCGCGTATGCGTTAAAAAAATTAACGTAATTAACGACCAAAATTAATTACCGCCGTTAACGCGTTATTTTTGACAGCCCTAATTTAAATACTATTTTTTTATAGGCCGTACAAAATTGGTCAAAAATTTTGTGTATATATATATATTCACAGAAGAATATATTATAAATCATAAAAGTGGCTTTTGAGGATGTTCACTTTCAATCTTAAAAAACAAACAAAAAAAAACTAAGGCCTCTTTTAGACTTAAAAAGCCAAGCAAACAGAATTAGTGTTTGTATTGT
This sequence comes from Enteromius viviparus, assembly GCA_032353835.1. Classification (NCBI taxonomy): domain Eukaryota; kingdom Metazoa; phylum Chordata; class Actinopteri; order Cypriniformes; family Cyprinidae; genus Enteromius; species Enteromius viviparus. The sequence continues at coordinate 13,557,041 of JAUCNO010000663.1, forward strand.
CTTTGTAGCTTTACTTCAAACTGAATCACAGCCTTTTGCAATTTATTGTATTTATGTCAATTCTATATATATCTTTTTCATTTAACATTTTTACTATTGAATTATTAGCTGAATTATAAATCACAACTAGGAAACCCTGCAATAACTAATGACAGAATCTTCACTAATAGTCATTTACCTTAACATTTATAGAAACACACTTTCCTTTTAGTGTTTTTATAGCGTGCAAATGTCCAATCCAGACCCCTTACCGTTCACAGGAAGCAGTCTTGAAAGTAAGAATGGTGCGGCCACTCCCTACCTACAGATCACTGACAGCATCAGCACCAGCCGAGCACTTAAACAGAAGATCAAGAAGAAGAGGAGAGGAGAGACACGCCAGTGCCAGACAGGTACACTTAATAAACATGACCTGAAGTTGAGGGCTCATCAGTGTGTGCTATTTCAAGAAGAGAGAAAAAATTGTCACAGTGTCAGTTACACTGTATAATTACTATTATTTATTTATTCATTTTACTGAAGTCTTAGCAAAATCACTGTTTCTGTCGTTGTAATAATGGATTCTTTATAAAAAGCTGACCAACAAAGTAATACTGTGACTGAACCTTTAGCAACCCGTTATTGATATTAACAATGCATTAATTTAGCCCTTTTAAATGTGTTTTTAAGAAAGCCTGCAGTTAATTAAAAAACAAACAAACGAAAAAACTGATATTATTTATGCGGCCCATACAGGAGTAAATAATATCCTGCGAGACACAATCAGGGTATTGTTAAGGTTTTAATGGTATTACTACTTTTATTGATACCACTTATCGATCCGGTACTTTAATGGTACTATTATTCATACCTTTTGTTGTGTTTTTAATATTAAAAATTATAATAATAAAAAAACTAATTGAGAACAGAATTAACAACACTTAATTATCAATAGATTTTGAGCAAATAATACACAAACAAAACAAATGAATGTAAAAAAGATGTTGTTTTATTAAATATATTTTATTATTACTTTTAAATGCAGGACTGTAAAGGCATTTTTACTGTTTACAATTTATTCAGGCTACTGCAGAAACAAATACTCTAAATATTTATATGTAGACTATTTTAATGTAACCAAGACGTGTGTTTATTAAATTATTAACATTATTATAACATACTAGTGTAGAGAGACCTCATGTGATGTTTATGTGGTTATTTTGGGAAAATGTTTTCTCATGCAAGGATTTTTTAATTTTAAAGACGTGCATGAAAGCCGTTCTTCTGTCAGATGCAGTTTAAGGAGTAAAAATGAGCTGTCCTGATTCAGATGAGATATTGATAGGTTTTTTGTCAGTGACTTTATTCTATAGTTATAATAACTGGTTATGAAATAAAAAAGTCTCTCACCTCAGAAGAACAAACTATCCTGTCCTGCCAGATGTTATGCCGTGCTCGTTGCCTTCTAACTATAGATATACATACATGTGGTTCACGTCTTGATGACCATGGGACACTGTGGGTCCCAAGACCAAACCAGTTAAAAAGCACTGCTTCAGATCGTTCGGTTCTCTCTGCCATCGTCACTCTATTAAGAGCGAGGTTTTTGTGTGCGTGTGCGAGCTCTATGTACAGCAGAACCTATGTGCGAAACAAACAGACATTTCACACGTGACATTGCCAAATAACAAGTGCAGACAAATGTCTTTAATATTATCGCAAATTAGAAATGGTTCAGATATATATCTTTTATAATTTATCACCGGTAAAGATTAAGTACTGAGTTTCGGTACCCATCCCTAGACACAATAAACTTAACATCCAGTATACTGTGCATTGTGGTTAATCATCTTTAGTCTCTTTGGATCTCCTTTTCATGCATTTTTAAGCTTTTCCTGTTTAAGCAATCTTTAACAGTAAGACACAGTTGAAGCATCAAGTTGGTCGTCAAAAACTTATTTCCATAACAGTCCTGCGGTACTTATGATTATCAGCTATAAGATTGAAACCTTGTGTTCATCACAGACAGAAACAAAAAATGCAGTCACATTCTCGCATGAACTTGGTGTTATGATAGACTGCAGAATTTTTGTTATTTAATATAAAGCTTAACTAATTTAATTCCTTTCCTGAAAGAGGTGATGGATTGCGATTTCAGTTTTTTAAATTTAGAAGAAGCTCTACTGGATTGTTGACCGCTCAGGGAGGGTTTGTGATAAAACGCCAATGTGTGGGAGGGGCTTGTAACCTGCTTGTTATGATTTATAGGGATATACAAACAAACAATAAACATTTCAGTTCAAGATTTTTTTTCTTGTTGGGTATCCTGTATCACTACAGAAGTCTGTGACCAGCATGCTCTCTTTCTGTTTCAGCTGTAATCATCGGCCCTGACGGGCAGCCCCTGACAGTCTACCCCTGCCACATCTGTGGCAAGAAGTTTAAATCCCGGGGCTTCCTGAAACGCCACATGAAGAATCACCCCGACCACATGCTCAAGAAAAAGTACCAGTGCACCGACTGCGACTTCACCACCAACAAGAAGGTGAGTTTCCACAACCACCTGGAGAGCCACAAGCTGATCATCAAGAGTGAGAAGATCCCGGAGTACACGGAGTACACACGGCGCTATCACGAAGCCAGCCCGCTCAGCTCCAACAAGCTCATCCTGCGAGACAAGGAGCCCAAGCTGCACAAGTGCAAGTACTGCGAATACGAGACGGCCGAGCAGGGCCTCCTCAACCGCCACCTCCTGGCGGTGCACAGCAAAAACTTTGCGCACGTCTGCGTTGAGTGCGCCAAGGGTTTCCGGCACCCGTCGGAGCTCAAGAAGCACATGCGGACGCACACGGGCGAGAAGCCCTACCATTGTCAGCACTGCGACTTCCGCTGCGCCGACCAGTCCAACCTAAAGACTCACATAAAGAGCAAACACGGCACCGACCTGCCCTTCAAGTGCGGCCACTGCCCGCAGGCCTTCGCCGATGACAAGGAGCTCCAGAGGCACACGGAGATCTTCCAGGGCCACAAGACTCACCAGTGTCCGCACTGCGAGCACAAAAGCACCAACTCCAGCGACCTGAAGCGGCACGTCATCTCGGTACACACCAAAGACTTCCCGCACAAGTGCGATGTGTGCGAGAAGGGCTTCCACAGACCCTCCGAACTGAAGAAGCACGCCGAAACACACAAGGGCAATAAAGTGCACCAGTGCAGGCACTGCGATTTCAAAACGTCGGACCCCTTCGCACTGAGCCGCCACATTCTGTCCGTTCACACCAAGGACTTGCCGTTCAAGTGCAAGCGGTGCAAGCGAGGATTCAGGCATCAGAACGAACTAAAGAAGCACATGAAGACGCACAGCGGTCGCAAGGTCTATCAGTGCCAATATTGTGAGTACAACACTACGGACGCTTCGGGTTTCAAGCGGCACGTCATATCCATTCACACTAAAGACTACCCGCACAGGTGTGACTATTGCAAGAAAGGTTTCAGGAGGCCGTCAGAAAAGAACCAACACATAATGAGGCATCACAAGGAAATCCTGCTATAGCGCTCTTTCTCTCTGCTCCACAGCTCCACGTGTCTTTTACGGCCCTCTCGTTTAATGCAGTGCTTCTCCAGTCCTCGGGACCCACTGCTCTGCGCATTTTGTACACACTTTCAAATAAGGGTGCTTCTTCACAGCGGACTGCTATTGGTTCCACAAATACCTTTTTAGAATCCGAAGAAGCTTCCTTCGCCACTAAGGAGCTTTTTGGTTCTTGATGGAACCATTTAGACAAAAGAAGTGTCATGAATCATTGTGAAGCAGTATCCCTGCATCCCAGTGTGCATACTGTTCGTCCTATCTGCCCTAAATAGTATTGAAAATGACTAAAACCATAGAATTTGGCACGGATAGTATGCACGTTAGGATGCTAGGACTATGTCTCCCTCATTTAACACACCTGATTCAGATCATCAGCTTGTTAGGAGAGAGATAAGAGAAGCATACAGAGCATTTGGTCCCCAGGACTAGGGTTGAGAAGCACTGATTTAATATGTAAAGAAACATAAATCACTGGTAGAAGTGGCTAACAGTATGGTCTTGGTCAAAATGATCATGTCACACCTCTCACAGTCATTCAGGGTCTCGGATGCCTATATTTTTATACCCACTTTGCTTAAATGCTGTTAGCAAATCATATCCTCTGTTTTAAAGGAACAGCTCACCCAAAAATCTAAATGTACTCACCCTCATGTCCTTCCAAACTTCTTCTCTAAAGAATAAAAGAGTGTTCTTTCGTTAACTATTAGTGTCTACTCAGTGTCTTTCAGGCTTCAAAAATGGCCGAAAAAGCGTTATAAAAGTAGACTTTGTGCACTTTTTGTGTTCGTTTTGGACTTTCTAGTTTCTGCTCACTGTGGAAAGTTGCATGGGTTTGGAATGACACAAGGTTGAGTAAATGTTGATCGGTTTCCTTTATGGGTGATGTATTCCTGGTCTGAGCATCATCATAGACCTTAGTCAGGATAGATAACGTATTGAATTTCACAAAATGAGGCTCAACGTAGGCTTGATAAAAGCATGGACCGGATGTCATTAGACAAGCTGTTTAGACGTTTCATCAGCTGTACATCGGCATGTTGTTAAACAACATTATAGTCCTCACTGATTAAATCCTGACTAAAGTCTCCTTTCCTCTCCAAGATGTATTTTACCATCTTGTATGTCCCCTTTTACAGGTTTGCACGCATCATGATGTTATTTTGAGCAGTATCTGAAACTGTACGATCTTCCAGCACTGCTCTCTGCGTTCCCGATGTCTTAGGCCTTCCTCAGCTCTGTGAAAACCAATGTTTGTGTAAAACTGCCAATAACTTCTGATCTCTTGAGTCATGCCTTACATGTATTTTTTTTGTTTTGCACTGAATCGATTGTGAATAATTTTAACAGGTTTGAGTTACGCAATTATTAACAAATGCAAATCACACCTTTTTGCTTTTACAATGTCACTTTGAGTTATTTATTTTTTAGCGAGTGGGCAAACATAGACATGACATCGTAAAGCAGAAGCCATCCTTCAGCCCCTTCCCAGCAGTACTTCAGCTCTGTTGATCGGTGTAGCTATGCTCAGTCACGTTTTTGTCAGATTTCTTCATCTGGAATGCGTCATCATGTGTACAACCCTTCATTATAATCTCCGTCACAACCGAAAGAGCGGGTGACTTGTGACAGCTTTGAAAGTTTAGAATAATTCAGACTAAAGGGTCATCATCTGGACAGGAGATGGAAATCTCACTGAAGTTACAGCGTAAATGGATTTAGTAGATTTTGCTTTATTCATAGTTGAATTGGTTGTATTATTTGAAGACAGTGTTTAATTGATCGAGTGCTTTCAGAGTAATCATACCTTTGATCCCTGACTTATTCATGAACCGGATGAGACCTGTGTGTCTGTGTGTAAATAATAACTGAACAGACACAGCAGTTGATGTAATCACAGATTGTTTTGTGGCTCTTGAAATCTTCCAGGCTGTGCGGCGTTCGCTTGGCAGGCAGTTTAGATATCGCTGTGTTTGTTACAGGTGTGGTTGGAGACGCTACATTCTTCATGCGAAATACAATTCATGCATTACAGTTATTTTACAACAGGTGGACTACTGGTAAGAAGGAATCAAAATAAATATTTCTTTCAGAAATGGTTTTACACTCAGGTATTTCCTTGACGTTTAGCAAATAGCACTTTTCAGATGTAAGAAATTAACAGTCTAAATAAATCATTCAAGGAAAATCATTTTAATCCGCTTATAAGTGTTGTATTATGCCATTAAAGTGGGTAATTACACGAGCTGTATTCTGTTACTGTGTGCGTCTCAATCACTTCCCTAGCTTTCTCAATCACACAATAATCCTGGAGCATTGGGTTCCTGAAAGTCTCACAATCCACCACTGAAACACTATGTTCCCTTGAGTCTACTTGATAAATATCTTGAGGTTCTGTAGAAGATTTAAAAGCCATGTCCCTGTTCACTTGCACTGTTTCTGCAGCTCTCTGAATGTCTTATTCCTCCAACTCAATAACACTGACTTGAAAATCTTTTATTCATTAATAAATCAATTATTAAATAATCAATTTACTGTAACTTACATCAATGAATGGACACTAGGGCTGCACGATTAGGGACAAATGTGCGATTGTGATACGATATGTAAGTGGTTTGACTCAACTTGCTTGTTATAAAGCAAAATGCACACACAGATTACTAATAATGCTGAAATCTGTATTTCTCAACTGAGATCCAGTATACAGTGCAATCTAGCAACAACTAGAAATAAACAATGTTTTCAAATTAAAACTAAATTGTACAAAATAAATAACAGTAACCTCTTTTCATTACTGAATTATATCACATTAAATTAACTTTAAAATAAAATTAAAAAGTCAAAAGTACAGATAAATAAAACAAATACCCATTTTTATATTTTACATGCTGTCCCAAAACATTTTAGCAGGATTTAACATATAATTAAATATTTCTTTTGGTATCTCTTGTCCAGTATGCCAATCATTTTCTCAAATCCCTCTTTGCTAAAAGTGCGTTCACAGCTGAGGCGACTTGGGCGAATATATCTCGCTATATAGTTTTTTACGCTATAAAGTTTACGCCGATTTCACACTGCACGCGTCAGCAGGGCGTAAGCAGCGCACATTTTTTCCGCTGCCCATGTTAACGGATGAGAGCTTTCACACAGCACACGAGGCGGCGCAGAAGCGCGTAGCAGGTGCAGAGAAATGACATAAATCAAGGCACACAGTGTTTGGAGTAGAACGCTGGAAAATACGACAGAAAGATGCTTGTCTATAGCCTACTGCATTACAAGCTGTGCGCATGCCAAACGCTGCCAGTATGAAAGCACAATCGGCGTGCTGCTCCTGCTCTGCATATGCGCTACTTATGCATGCAGTGTAAAACCTTAACTTGCGCGAATTACGCCGAAGGATGTCTAAATGCTTGTGCGAATTGTGCTGAAGGATGTCTAATTGCGTTTTTGCATTGACTTAACATGTAAATCACTCGTGCTTACCGCTTCATTTGTGTCTGGTCTGAACGCAAGAATGAATGTCTTGTTACGTCCACGAATGCATTTGTTTATTTAATATAAATCGCAAAATTCGCTGTAATGTAATTGCATAGACTGACATCACGATTGCGATATGATTAATCATGCAGCACTACTTAAAAACAAATGACAAAGGTAAAAAAAAAATGAAATAAAGTAAATAGATCCGGATAGTAAACATTACCTGGTTTTAATGTGATGTGTCCATTTTTATTCACAGCAATCTTGGAGTTATCAATTGGTCCTGGTGGGTCTGAAAGATACAGGACCGTCATCAGAAACAAATACTCCAAAAGAGCAAAGCAAACAAAATCTATAATGAAATTCTTAAAAAACCCTTAAGTCATCAATAACTGCAAAACATAATGCTAATATTCAGTTTTAAACTTTCAGATACTTTAGAAGTATCAGCAGCAGGGATGAGAATTGACTTACCAATGTCCTTGCCTTTGACAAAGCCTTCCCATTCCCGGAACCACTGCATGCTGATACAGTATATCACCACAGGAGACTCCTCCTCCTGAAACGCCTTATTGAACTACATGAAGGACAGCAAGGATGGAAAAGAAAGAGAAAAAAAACATGAAGAGACAGATACCATTACCTGAGTGTTTCTTTATAAAATTTCATCCTACTCACTGCAGCCAAACAATAACACCATAAACTGAGCCAGAAGCTCTGTTCCAAATCCTAGTGAGCTACATTGCTGTCTACATCTTACATAAGTAACTGCTTCCTATAGGACCGTTCACACAGAATATATTTTCGCATTTTACTTAGCTGCTTTTTTCATTTTCTTCTTTATTTTTTTTCTTCTGTGATTTTTCTAGGTGAACATGCACTAGTCAGAGAACTTTCATTATTGCACCTGCATCTTAAATCTTTTAATACTGTAACACTTCATGTACATTTATTCATTTTATAAAGTAAGTAATGCATGTGGTGAGTTCACCAGCATTTCTGGTTCAGGTCATTTCAAGTTATGCCCAATAACTTATAAATGTCTGATATTCCAAATATTCCTAATAATGTAATAGTTAGCAAGTTCTCAGATGAATGTAGCTGAAGTTAAAAGTCTCTTGGTAGATTGGGCTAGTCATTACGGAAATGAGATGTTGCACCGGTGTTCTTTAAAAGTACACCGTATCAGTAAATCACCTGCAGAATTTCCCTTCCCACCCATGCTTTTATGGAGCCGATAACCAATATAGTGCCAAAATATTGTGCATCCCTAGCAAAAACACCAGAATGATTTACTTGTCAAAATGCAAAATGGGAAAAATGGTAATGTAGATAAAATATTTGATTTTATCTTTTAGTTGTCTTCTCCTTAAAGAAAAAAAAAAAGGTACAGAAACCTAATATCAGCCACATATATGTTATTAACCATTACAAGAAAATAATTACTAGCTTCAGTAAGGTCTGAGAGGGTGTGTGTCTGTGCACACATTAAGAGGCCAGATAACGGTGCAGGCGGTAGACCAACCCAGAAAGAACTGGGTTAACTACACGTCCTTTTAATCTGGGATGTCACTGAGGCTCCTACCCGAACAAACATGTCCAGCTCATTCTTGCGGCGTTTTTCCAGCTTCTCAATCTCGTTCTGGCAGGTGTGGCAAACATACAAGTGATTGACAGCCGGGCCGCCTCCATACCTATTAGACAGCAAGCCACCATTTAGCATCTAATAAGAAACTGAAGCTATGAAGAAAGCAGTTGACATGTTTTTACCTGCTATACAGATGGTCCCATACATTTTGGGGAAGCATCATAACAAGATCGTCAACAGACGAGGCTTTATTTGGTGGAATTCCTGTTAAAGATAAAGAAAAATAACAGGTTTTAACCAAGATATAATTAGTTTTCCTACTCGTTTGACAAAAATGGGTATCTGTCCCCTGAAAGTCAACACGAAAAAGCATGCAAGATGATTTATAAATAATTCATAGGGAATTTCTTATATCTTTGTTCCTCTGTCAGATCTTTTTCCTTCAAATTCATTTGACTAAGTTCAAACAAATCAGATCAAGGAGGCGAAAAAGCTTGGAAATGCTTTCTGAAGAGATTCGCATTTATTCGCTGACCTCACGATGCACTATTTAAGTCAAAAGGAGAGAAAGAGAGTAAAAACAAACATAATCAGTGAAAAGGATGTGGCAGCACTTGACTTTTGTCATGATGGTATAATCCACAATTATATCTGTGGTGTATAAAATACTTTATAATGGTCAAGTGGGAAATGGCTTGATCTTTGTAAGAGTGGTCCTCACCTCCGTGGGCACAAAGGAAATCATGGTTGGAGATGGGTCCTGGCTCAGCGAAGGTTTTGAACTTGTTCAGCCACTGGCGCGAGATGTAGAACTGCAGGAGGCTTGGCTCCATCATGTTGAGCAGACTGGTCACCTTCCGCCTCTCCTTCTGAGTCTCGTCGTTACTCTTCCTGTTACACACACACACACACACGTGACATCAGCACTATTTAAGCAACTGTCAACAGAAACGCTTCACCACAGCACTGAGATTTACAGTCAGACTCAAGGCCGTCCGTCCAGCTCAACATTACCTTGAGCGTTTCTACCTACAAAACAGCTGCCTCTTAAATCATTGTTTGTTCATGACTATACTAGTAAATACTGGAAAACTAATCAGTAAGCAAATATAATTATAATAAGAAATTAAACCTTAAATAATGCAAATAAAAAGGATTATTTAGCCATTAACCACTTTACAAGGACTCACTCTATTACGTTTTAACAAGTTATATAAGCCAGGGAAAATTTGAAGATCCCATCCCAAAATTCAGTAGCTATCTGTATAGTTTCTAGCGCAAAGATACAATTAATATTATAAAATATTTATATATAAATAACTAACTTACTAGTCAGTACCGATCCCACTAAAAATACACAATACTCGATATACCAAGTTAATACCACAGGAATAAAACAACAATTAACTCCTTTATTTAACATAACAAAAACACTAAATTAGTGGCACATGGCCTTCAAATAGCATTACACACACTGGCAGGCCGAAAATATTTTTTAAAAGCATTAACATAAACAACAATTATTCAAACATGTAGGCTAAGATTAGCCAATAATGTATGTTAATAAGGACAATCCACAGACGGAAACACGACGAATAACCAGGTTGTAAGCTGTCAGACATGTGTGTGCTCATGCTTTCAGAGCTGCACGCTCTCGTTTCAATCTCAAAAATCATTTTCATAACATACCGTCGACATCTTCCATGTGTAGTTCTTCTCTGTGCTTGCCTTGTAGGCATTTTTTATTTTTGAAAAAAAAATTTGAGAACTGACTGAAACACTTCCAGCCATTTGCTCTGCCTGCCCCCGTCAGTTCTGAAGAACTGCAGCCTCGCTAGTTGCTAGTTTTGGTACCAATACAGTACTTACACTATTGAGAATAATACATTATTATATATAATATTTTTAGATGTTTATACTGACTTAGTACTGGTACAATAGTATTGGTTCTCATGACATCCCTACAAGTTGCACTATTACATTGCTTTTCTACTCATAGTGTTGTATTGTTAGGTGTATATATTATTTTAATTATTACATTTACTTATTTTCATTTAAAAGTGCATTTATTTATTTATTTTTAATTCAAAAAAGTCATACTGAATATAAAAGGGTTAGGAGGAAATCTTTTCTTAAAAGAGGACACCCACCCACACATACACACGTATACATACACAAGATATTACTTAAATGTACTGTTATTTATTAAATAATATATATGAATGTTATAATACAGATTTATAGGTTATGTTTGTAAGGTTACGTAAGGGTTTTTAGGAGAATTAGGGTTAAGAGCAATAAATAAATCTTGGTTTGAAATGTTCTTACTTGTAAAAGAGAACGTATGCCTCTGCGTTTTGAACACAGGACTCTGACACCTCAGTAACGCTCTGGTCATCAAACTCGTACCACAGCTGGTTCAGCTCGTTCCGACAATAGGCAATATAGTGGCCACCTTAAAGCAAAAAACAACATTATAAAAAATGACACACAGTGAGCTGATGAGTGGTGCTCATGTATGCAATGTCAGTTTAAATAAGAATTAATCACTTATACATCTCATAGTACAAAATACATAAATTAAATCATTTATTATATTATTGTAAAACAATAAAATAATATTTAAAATGTATTTTTTTAATCTATAATCATTAACTTATAACTTTGTGTAACTCCTGTAAACGATAATATGAATTTCTAAGAAAAATACATCCATGGCCATCTCCCTTATCTAAAAGACTTACTGCTGGCAGTGCCGTGGTGACAGATGACTGATAGCAGGTCATAGGTGGTGGTCTGGGCAGGGCAGTCCTTGGCCAGGAAGGGCTGCATTTCGAGGCCTTCCAAAGGGAAGGACACATGAGTGCTGATTTTGGTGGAGAACATAAGTTCATGTCTGAAGCGCTTGAGGTGAATGCACAGAATCTGTTGGAAAGACAGAATTTCAACAAAGCAGAAAAAAAAAAAAATCACATTTTGCTGACAGTTTCCAACAATAAATACCTGCCATGCCTGTTCATATAAATATATAACAACTACTAGGGCAATTTTTACAGCATGACTGTGTGGTGCTACTAGTAGAGGTTTTTTATCATGGCGGCCCAGTAAAATTCTTTGGCTATTCTACAGACGTACGTACTGAGGAATCATCAGATCTAACGACTCCCATTAGATGGCTGCTCTTGCCATTACAGGTCCCTGAGCATATTTACCAGATGGCAGCTGATATTATATTTTGAAGGCATTCTTAGTCTCTCTCCAAACATAAATCCGCTGAATGTAGGAAACAGATGACTCACCAGACCTTATTACCCATTATATTACTATTATTGCTCAAAGGTCTAGGTTTTGTGTTCCTTTCAGACAGACTTGGTACAAGGCCAAGACATTGTGTACTTCCTATATAGATCTGATTTCTTTTCAAACTTTCAAATAGCAATGTGGTGGCTAACCCTGTATAATAACCACAATAGCTCATCTGTGCACCTACCTCTGGCAAACTCTGAACTTTGCAGAATTTGACCCCGTTCCGTAACCTGAAACAACCGAAGAACCAACATTAACATTTCAATTTCTGCAACCATCATCTCCAATAATTTCTCCAACAAGTTCATACTCACTTCTTGCATTTTTCACAGCTGTACATGTTGTCTCCTGAAAAAAACAACAACATAACCAGTAAGAATTACACCACTGTTATGTTAAATATTATTCCATGGAGATATCTCCATCTTTTTTTTCTAGATCTAAGACTTAAAACAGCATATTCACCTATTCAACAGGTTATATTGATTAATTTGGGTTAAAAAAAAAATTATGAGAGGAAAAACAAAATTCTAACCTTTTAGTTCATCCCTTGCAAAAAAGGCAGCCAGACAGTCCTGCAGCGTGACCACAGGCCCCCAGAACCAGCTGAAAATCAATGAGCAGAAATAAACAGTGAGGGTCAATCATTCCAAAGAAACATGTTTCGTGTCTTTTCTTGGAATACCATGTTATACACATGCTTAAACACTTGTAAATGACTGAATGATAGTTTATGAACATAATGACTCAACAACTTAATAAACCCTTATGCATCTAATTGTATTAAATGTGCACTTCCAATTCTAAAGTATATATATATATATATATAAACTGTAAATGCAGTAATACAATATGAATGAATTCATAATAAAATAAATACTTACTAGAATAGGCTAAACGTTTTTATGACTGGTTCTTAACAGCCTTAAGCACATTTTCCTTCAAAATGTGAAATTACTTTAAAAGTTTTAAGTACATTTTAAATAAATTTAATAACCTTGTCATGCTTTACTAAACATACTAAAACACATATAAAGTATTTGCTTACTTTAATTGTAGTGTGTTGTTTAACATTACCATTAAAAATGCATATATTGTACATTAATATTCTAAATATTGCAAATGTGTAATTGCAAATAAATTAAGATACAAGTTCCAACTGAATTTATCTAAATATAATTTAGTTGACCATCGATACTTATCAATACATTCCAATACAGATCAACCGTATTTCAACAAATTATTTTGTTTAATTAATTATTTCATCTTAATGTAAACTATAACACTTTTTAATTCACTTGCAGCTCACGCTTATTCACATAACTATTTTTAAAAGTTTGCTTTGTGTACTTTTTCACATAGGAACAGTCTCACATAAAAGAAACGTCAGCATTATACCTTTTGATATATTCCATGACGAAAGCAATCCAGCCTTGAGGGGCATAGGCTTCTCCACACGAACCAGCCTTGACTAGAGCCGTCTGGTGGGAGGAAGAGTGCAGCTTGGCAAGGTCCTCTTTCCCTGGGATGGGCAGAGAGATGTCCTGGAAGTTCTCCAAAGTCACGGAAACCTGAGAAAGGAAGGACAAGTAACAGAAGAGCATAATTTAAAATGCTATTCTGCAACTGGAACTACTGCAAGAAACAACAACAAAGCCATTGTTGCAACTGCAAAATAGTCTGGGTAAACCTTTTTGGGTAAAACTTTGAGGTGTCCTTGATACACGCTGCAGATATGAATATAGTAACAATTGAGTATTAAGTATTAGTGTTATAAGTAACCCTAAGCCTAACCTAACCATATAGTAAGTACATACAGTTCATTAATACTACTTAGTATTTAAATTTATTTTTATCACTGTAACCATAAAATAAAGTGTAAACAATTTTTCATATGCAAACAATGTTAATATTTTTGCTCATGTTCATAATTGAACGATTAATATTATATAATAAATGGCTACTAAAAGTGAGATTATTTTTTCACGACTATCAAACCATTTCAAATCATTTTGCACATGATCATCAAAAAATTGTGTAAAATATATTAGATACATTTGAGTTCAACTCCATATGTGTTTTTAAAGGTTTTTAAAAAGTCTCTTATGCTCACCAAGGCTGCATTTACCCATTTGATCTAAAACACAGTAAAAACAGTCATATTATGAAATGTTTTTACAATTTAAAATAACTGCTTTCTATTTGTATGCATTTTAAGGCATCATGTAATGAATCTTCAGCAATCAGTGTCCAGTTTTCAGTGTCACATGATCTTTCAGGAACTGGGTGCTCAACAACAGCAACAACAACAACAACAACAACAACAACAACAACAAAATGATATAGTTCTTTAGAGTTTTGTGGAAGGGTAACACTTTACAATAAGGTGTCATTTGTAAACATTAGTTAATGCATTAACTAACATGAACAAACAATGAAAAATACATTTATTACAGTATGTATTAATCTTTGTTCATAAAACTACAATAATTTATTGTTAGTTCATGCTAGCTCACAGCGCATTAACTAATGTTAACAAACACAACTTCTGATTATAATAATGGAGAAGTATTGTTTATTCTTAGTTCATGTTAACGTATGTTGTTAAGTAATGCTAACTAATGAACCTTATTTTAAAGTGTTACCAATATAAGTATTTTGTAACATGTTAAATTTCTTTACTGTCACTTCTGATTTCCTTTACCCCTTGCTGAATTCTTAATAAATTAATAATATTAATAAAAAGAACATTTATTAGCTATTTTAGCCCGGAGTAAAATCTGTATGAGTAAAATCAATACACATTTGGTCTCAATACTCACAGGAGCTCTCACTCCAAGAATAAAGTGACTGAATATCCACACTCAGACCCGTATCAGTAATGCCTTTCTCTGCTAACTGAAGAATCAAATGCTTGTTTTCTCTTTGTTTAATTGCAGTGAGGTTATTTGGGCCCACTTTAGTTTAAAAAAACACACTGATCACTCACCCTGTCACAGGTCAGGCACTGAACTGAGCTGACGATGGTGCCGTCGAACACTTCAGAGATGATGCTGCGATATTTCCTCTGTCGCTTGCTCTTTGGTGGGGTGAACGAGGGTACTGTCAACATCACACGTCACAACAATTTATGAGGTGATGCTCACAATTATTATACAATATTAATATTAGTGATGCAGCCAAAAAAGGCAACCAAAAACATTTTTTAATAAAGCTGTCATGAAAACAAGTCTTATTATTATAGTATTATACCACTATAATGCCCCTATTATGCCATTTTAAAGGTGGCTAATGTTGTTAAGACAGGTTTACATGTATGCAAGGTCAAAAAACACTTTAGTTTTCTCCAAAAATAGATTTAATTTTACCCCATTTCTAAATGAATCGTAAATGACTCGTGTGAAGCAGTTCGAAGACTCAGTTTGTCTAAACCCCTCCTTCCCGTGAGCCCTCACTGCTGTGATTGGTCAGATGGCGCAATCCTTTATGATTGGTCTACCGTCTTTCGTAAACGAAACACCCATTGCCATAACTGAATGACAGCACAGGATACAGCGTCTTCTTGACATTATGTAAACCACATGGACATTGTACTGTTTGTGGGCGGGGCAAGTTGTTCGTAACGTAGAACGTGATGACTCGCGAATGTGAGCCGACTGTATTTTTTGATAGACAATTACTTTATTATTATGGTGCACTGTCAGCGTCACAACTTTGCAGATAGTTTATGTTCACATACAGCTACATGGTACACTGCATGAAAGATCATATTTGAAAAGGTATAACAGAGGCACTTTAAATGTCCATTTTACAACCAGTAGAAACAATTATGTGTTTAAAACGTTGACATAAAACTGCCCTGTGAGCAATTTAAATGTTATTTGTGTTGATTGTTAAATCAAATTAATAAGCCTCATTAACTATTAAATATTTATTCTTAGCAAAAAAACATTCTTTGGTTTCAGTCCAAAATTGTAATTTTAGTGCATCACTAATAAATACTTTTAATGAAACTAGTACAAACTCCTAAACCCAAAAATGTTGGTACCTTTCTTGTGAGTACAGCTCAGGTTTTGCCAAACTGAGGATTTGGGGGGACTGCTGGACAGTCTAGATGTGACACCCTCGTTCCCACTGGGACTGTGTGGTCTGATGGAACTGCTGACCTGGATTTCAGGGTTTGAATCTGAACAAGGCAGAAACAAAGAAGTCAGTAAATAAGAGCAGGCAAAATTACCAATTTGCTTTAAAAGAATTTGAAACAAAATCTGGATCCCCCCCAAAAATACAAAAAACATAAAAAGACTGGAACGCCGAATTACAGAGCTGGTGCAAAGAGAACCATATCTACAAGATAAAGTGCCTTCAAAATATTCACACAGTATACACAAGGCAAAACAACCTTCAACATTATTTATTGGAGTCTTTAAGGCTCTCCGTTTACATGTTGGTGTAAAAAAAAAAAACTGTATAAAAGTAACAGCCTTGCATTTACCAGAATTTCGGCCCTGGGCTTTAATGGCTCCTTGGCTGCTGATAATTGGCCTTGACTCATTGGTTGTGTCCACATCTTTATCCAGATCACCATGGGAACCAGAACGGTACAGATTGTTGATGAAATTCTTCTCTTTCTGCCAGTCTCGGTTGTTTTGGTTCTGCTCTGAAATCAGCATCTCAGCTTCATTGATGTCTTCTGGGACTCTGAGGCCTTCGCTATCAGCACGGTCGCTGCTGCCGCAAGACTCGCAGGACTGGAAGTCGTCGGATTGGCTGTGGTTGTCCTCGTCGGGACTGTCATCCATGGCCACAGCCTGGTTTGGGTCCTCGGGTTCAGGAATGAGCTCTTTGAGCTCCTCGTGGAGTTGGTCCATCAGACAACGCAGGAACTCCTGAGAGTCCTTAGGACAGATAAACATTTTGATTAATGCTTTGCAAAATAAGCACAAACTAGTTCTTTCTAGTGCAAACTGGTAAAACAAAACTCACCAAGGACCAAAACTATAACAATCAAAATGTTTTATTTGTTCAGTTTTATATTATCTTATATTCAGGTCTATATTATCCCATTTGCAGGTCTTTGTATTATTAATCATAGATTATTCTGCAAATGTAGCTTCCCAATAATAGGGGGTTTCTAAGATTAAACTACTGACATATACCGTCCAGTAAATGATGACAGAATTTAAATTTTTCAGTTGAACTTCCCCTGTAATTGAATTTTTCTTGTTTACCAGTCCATTAAACTTGGTGGTCAGATTCTGACATGTGCACTGACAATCACACACCCTTTGACCAAATCTTTCCAAGCATTATCAAAAGAATGCAACACGCATGGAGGCTCACGTTGTATACCGCAGATTAGCCAGGGACCCACAGGGACCCCATCGACATAGGAACAGCTGAAGCTTATGAGAACATTAGTCATTACTGGCTCATCCACATGGCAACTTGGCCAACTGGCAATCTAACATCCTGGTATTAAGAATCCTGGTAGGGAAACAAGTTACCAACAACAGGACACAGCACGTAAGATCAGAAGGCCATTCCTGTATTATGTCAATGCAGTACAAGGACAAAAGGCTTCCTGGCAGTATGCAGTTGGTGGTATTAATGCCCATTTCCCTTTATATTTTGAAGAGGAAAAGTAATAAAATAAGGCATTCAATGACTTTGACTGAATGTCCCCTCTACAGGAGTCCACAGTCTATCTGGGCTTCACAAAAGTGAGTCTGAAAATTAGATGAATGTTTCCTACAGTCACTGAACATCCTATGATGGCCCATTCATGTCAACACTAATTCTCCAACCGGCCTTCCTCTCCTGTCAGGCATGACAGTGGATGTTTTCCAGTGGTTGAAGGTGATCAAACATCTAGAGAGACTCTGAATCAGATGCCCCACATAAGAGAATAGAATCTCTCGTCATCAAGAATAAAAATGGGTCTTGTTAAATGCAGCTAGAGGACAAAGTATGATAGAGGAGAAATAGTGAAGTGACAATGATGCTCTCTTAGATGAAATTCCCACAGCAAGCAGGATAATTTAAAGTCTGACCTCATCTGCCACTGGGTGGAAACCGAAAGTCCCGCCTCAAACTCACACGATTGGTTGACAGGATGAGCCTATGAGTTTTTTTTTTTTAAATAAGCATCCTAGGGACCTCTGTGATTTATGTTTTATTTATTCTGGATACAGAAACTTCAAAAAGCATGTTTAATCAGCTAAATTCATATAATTTTAACAATTTCTTAATTTTTAATTTAATTAACAATAATATGGCCTGTTTTCAGTTTTTTTCTGGATTCTGTGTTAAAACAATTTAAATCAATCTTTTTAAATGTAATCGTTATAACGTATTTTATAAGGTACATTATAATGCAGTGATGCTGAAAGTCATTTGTAGCATTTAAAGCTTTTTCATTTATTTTATTTTTAAGACAAAACATTTTTAAAAATTTTTTTTTTAACATTTCTAATTTTACAATTTTAATAAATTAACATTCAAATGTTTGTGGTCAGTAAGTTTTTTTTTTGTTTGCTCCCTGTTATAAAATTTAAATACAACTTACTGCAAACATCTGAGTGATAAAGTAAGCCATAATTTTAATATTTGGGAATCCCTTACACAAATTAATTTAAGAAAACATACCTGTTGGGAATAACCACGAAACATTGGGTTTACAGCCTTAATGCCCTGGAATAAATTTGTAGGAACAACATAGGAGTTCCTGCAACCACACAAAACAAGAGCAAAGAAAGTTAGAAAATACCTGAACAATTACACTTAAATAAGAAAAGGCAAGAGAGGAATGTACCTGTTTTTGTGCCAAAGATCTGTGATGAGTTTTTGATAGCTCTTGCATAATGCCGGCTTCTTGTCTGTCTTCACCAGACCACCACAGTCCAGGAAAAACTGAGTCAGTGGAGGACTAGAAGATAAACCAGAAAGAGAGAGAGAGATGGATTAAACCAGAGCAAAACTAGACCGAAAGACACAATTTAGGACACTAAAATTCAAACATCAGATTGATTATTGGGTTCTTACCAGTTTGAAAGTGCCTGGAGAGCTGCATTCATGTAGCAGGTATTGCCAATGTTCTTCAGTCCAGTCAGACCTGTGAGGAGGAACAGATGACGAGGATCAGACTAACAGTGCAGAATGCAGAGCAAATGCACAGAACACCAGACATTAGAGATGAAAGACCTCTGGTTCTCAGTTCATCCTCCTCCTCAGTCTCCATATCCAGATCATCACAGGTTCCCGCTGGAGGAACTCTCAGTGAGGTGGGGCTCCCAGGAGCTTTGGGGTCCTGAGAACCAGAAAGACAATGGAAAAAGATTAGCAACAGCACGTTTTTGCAAAAAAGAAAAGAATAAAAAGCAAATAAGGGTAGTTGTGTGCCCCTTAAATAATGTTCAAAAAACCTGCAAAAATCGATTATTGGAGATTTTAATTAAATGTAATTAAAACAGCTTTCCATCACCACTGAAATAACCGACAAAAATGATGACATAACATTTGCATACAGAATTTAGATTTGTGCTTGGTCTTACATACATTTGCATATTTAAACTGTGATTGGTTTTGTCTTCTATGCAAACATTTATAATTACGTTTAAAGGCAACGTTTCAAATAGCTTTATATATCAAATAGGTTTTATCCGAGCACAACCAAGTTTCTAAACTTTGCTTTGAATTCACAGAAAACTGTATAAGAGTTCTGACCGGGCTGTGAGTCTGTACTGGGGAGATAGGCTTGGCAGCGCTGGGCAACTGTGCATGTGGACCCAGTTTTCTTTCCAGGAAAACCTCCTTGGTACAGGCGTAGCACCACACTCTCAAAGTGGTCAGATTCACCGTCAGGTTGTGCCGTGTCTCCTGGAAGAAAAGCCACAGCATTTAGATGGACATTTAAATGGAAATAAATGCTTCTCTGCAATTTTAATGTTCAAAATGCAAACAAACAAAACTTCCTATATATATATAAAATGCAATAACCAGAGAGTCTTCTGCACATCTGTAAACTGCTGGTTTTGTCTGGCCAGAGAAGAAAGACACTATTCTAATACTTTACATATAAATTTTTACATATAAAGTTGAAAAGACTTGACTTGAGCGGCACAATACATCCGTGAGAATATATATATAATTAAGTATGTGCTGAAGACAGGAAGTCATGAGTTAGGTGGTGTAGGTGGTCAAACTCTGTTATACTAAATCATAATTAACCAGTAATCGCACTGCAGTTGATAAACCTGGCTCTGTTTAAATCATTAAATGGCTTGAGATATAATCTCATTAACAAAAGTTTTAAACATCACATCATTTTCTCATGCCATTTTTCTTGTCTAATAATCTTAATCTTGATTTCTTTAGACTGGAAACAAGCCAAAATTACTTAGAAAAGCTTTTTTTAAAGCGTATTTATACACATGACAACAGATTGAAAAATTAATGATCCAACAAAGGCGAGTGAATAAAAACGTGTCTTTAGTCTTGCAGTGCAAAGAGCAAAGTAACTAAAGTAACCACCCTTGCTTTATTACTGTTATTAACGAGCTAACGCTAACTTGCTTGTCAAGCTGGATAACGAGAAAACACCAAGACCAGGGACATTACATTCCTCACTTTGAAACAGTTTTATATATTCTGCAGTTAACACGCTTCTCTGGTTTATTAGTGTGAATGCTCCCACACCTTGGATGACTTGGGTCGCACAGATTTCTCTGCCTCTCCCATGCATCTTTCCTTTATTTTTTGCTCCACCCTGTCTATGAGGTGCCGAACTCTAGCATCAGTGCGTGAGAGAGACCGAGTGTGCTCACTCCGCTCCTCACTCAACTAATGTTTTTTTTTTTTTATATATATATAATAAAATGTCTCTCCGTTGCAACAAATCAATTATGTAATTCGTTGCCAACTCTTTTAGTAATCGATTTTTATTGATTCAATCGTTCACCCTAGTTGTAAAAATGTTTTTTTATTTTTATTAGCCACACAAAACAGAATATTTATTATCTCACAAAACACTGCAAATTTAAAATATCTGCTGCTATTCACTAAAACTTCACTAAAACTATTGTGTGAATATTAGTGTGAATACTGAGCTCTTCCTCTAGATATGACGCCTGCAACGCAACAGAAAGACTCTTCACAATTTAGGGCAAAACACAAGTGTGTTGCAACAAGAGAGAAAATGTACCAGGGGAAATGGGAAGTGGCGATGTGAAGCCTGGGCATGCACACAGCAGGGACTAAGGGGTCTCTACATTATTCATGTGACTGGATTGGCTTTCACTGCGGCACTAGAACTGGTGCAACTGCAGCCAGACAGGGGTAGTTAAAACATTTATGAGAGCTGCGCCAAAACACAAACCCTGCCAAAATCTGCCACTCCGACTATTTTAGTGATGGATAGGATGTTGTACATGCCCATATCCATTTGAATTCTCAGCACAGCAAGAGTAACATAATAGAAAACTCATCTACCTGATAAATAGCGGTACGCCCAATGCACTCATGATCCTGGCAATTTATACAATTGAAAAAATTATCAATCTAACCAAAGGAATTGTCACATATGTGTTGCAGACTTATTAGAAATCGAATTGTAAATTCAATTACACAGGCATAAATTATTTAAAATAAAGTGCATCAAGATCATACTTAAGTGTGCTAAATGTGTATCTATACTTTACACCTTATCTAGCTGCACCTTAGTGTAACTTAAATAGATGGATTTAAGTTGTAATGTAATATCCTTGTAATATCCTTCTAATTACAGAATATTACACAGGCATAAGCTACTTGTAATAAAGTGCATCAAGATTGTACTTAAGTGTAAGTATCTGTGTAACAAACTCGGTCTGTAACATATGTGTAACAGTAGCTGCCTGTTACAGCAAAATAATTACAAACAATAAAAATTGAAAATTACATATAAACATATATTTTTTCTTTTTTAAGTTGAACGAGAAACTTTTGACATGTGACTGCTTTTGTTGTTTTGATTAAATGAATTTAGATGTAAACGTATCATTTGAAAATAAATGTGGAATAAAAAAGAAAGTGATTCAATGTTTTTATTAATATTTCGGTACTGAGTATTTTAGTATTAGGCCTTTTTGAACTCATCTACTCAATCTATTAAATCATCTAGCGTTGTTGTGTTTGAGTCATGCCACCATGGTATAGTTCATTTATGGTCTATGTTTCGCATTTAGCCAATTGCATTAGGCTTCAATATTCGCAAGCATTTTGTTAATTTGTGAAAAATTATCACTATGAAATAAATTCTATGCTTTCATTGATCATGAAGCTTATTTTCTGCAATAATCCAAAAGCAAGTGGAAAAGTCTCATTAGGTTTTTGTCAGGGGAACGTTCGTTTTCACCTAGAAAAACAAATCTTCATTGCAGTGCTCTCTACACACAAGCACTCTGCTAGAGGAACACAGCTCAGTGAAAAACAAAACAGGCTGAATATTGTTTACTGCAGCAAACACAGGTTACTGTGGCAGAGGTGTGGCTGATGGCTCTGACTTCTCTCAGTTGCTCTCACACAGTCACAAGGGTGTTTTGAGAGCATTATGGGGTTTTAGTAATGGGTAATCAAAATGGGCTTTAGTGGGAAGGGAGATCCCCACTGGAGCGCCGATTAATAATGGATGAGTTCACCCACAGGCCAGCCAGGAATTCAAATCACACTTCGTTGCATCATTTAAGTCTCCAGTCACAGTCAGAATAACAGACGTGAAATCAACACAGGGTGACATGTGATCAGGGATCAGATTCACCTGTCTAAATCAACCTACTAAAGTAATTGTAGAGCTGTAATGCTATACTCGATGTGGGTGAAAACATTAAGTTGTAAATACACTCACGCAAAATAAATTCAAACTATAAAATACTGTAAATAAAATATAAAGTGCATTCATTTGAATAATTGCTACACTGCAATTATTAAAAACTATTATTTAAAAACCCAAGATCTGGGATCCCATTATTAATAACACATCATTTGAATAATTGCTACACAGAAAAAGTAGAAACAAAGAATAAGATGACTAACCTGAGAGTGGACAGTGCTGTGGTCTGCATGTGATTCCCCACAGCCAACATATGAGCAGCCATTCTGAATGAAAGATGTACAGGAAATGTAATTATACACTACAGGCTTCAATATAAACTAGCCTTCAATAATCAAGAAGTTCACATCAACATTTATCAGATTTTTTTCACCCAGACAGATAAAGTTTTTTTCCTCTTACTATTAAAAAAAACGTAATTAATTTTAATATCAGCCATTTATTGTTCATCAAGTACTAATTTTAAAATCCTTTGCAGCTAATCATCATTGCTGCAGCATTATAATATCAGTGCATCACCAATACACATCAAACCTGTAGAGGAACATTACCTAACATAAAGATAACTTACCTCTAGACAAGCCCAAAGGTTCGGACCCCCGACTTTACAGTCCTGACACTGACCCTGAAAACAAACATTTATACCATCATTTAAAAGATTGTATTAATCAGTCAAAATTTCTTAAAGTCGGTTAAGAATTTTTGACTGATTAATACATTCATTTAAATGGTTTTAAAAAGTTTTTCTTTCTTTCGTTAATTTATCAAAATATGTTTTTTAGAGAAAAACAAAAAACAAAAACATAAGTCACATTATTATTATTTTATTCACACTATTATTCACACAAAAAATGGCAGTGAAAATGCTTCGGGTTAAACAGTTAATTCCTGAAATTTCACTTAGAGATTTATTTCTAAAACGATAAAAACATTTTACCGTCCCAATCTTTTGAATGGTAGTGTATATGTTACCGGCAATGTGTGAAATGCCGGCATTCTATAGAATGCCTAGGCAATGTATAGAATGCCCGCTGGTTTC
>JAUCNO010000663.1:13606503-13617981 GCA_032353835.1 Enteromius viviparus
CTGTTTTAACGGTCGAGTAGTATGTTCGGTTTTAAATGTAGTACCTACTGAAGCAGTATGCGATTTCGGACGCAGCATGGGTCTCTGCAGCAAGGTAATGGGAGTAAGCACGCCGGGGCATTTTTAGACCTGATTGGCTGACGTCATAGTGAGGGTAGGTTTGGGAATAGGGTTAGGTCGGGGGATCATTTTGATTGCATGAATGAGAAACACACAGCAGTTTGAAAATGCCCAGAAATTAATGAACGCCCACTTTTGCCCTGCCGAGACCTCAGTCTTGACAATCTGAGCATACCAGTCCTCAAGTCCCTACACTAGCTTCCTGTTATATGAAGAAATTATAAGTACTTTTATTTGTTTATAAATCACTCAGTGGCCTAGAACCAAAATACATTGCAGATATGCTGAACGCTCAGATCATTAGGATTAAATCAGTTAAAAATACCAAGGGTTCACACAAAACAAGGGGAATGCGCTTTTAGCTAGTTGGAACCAGCTTCCAGAAGAGATCAAATGTTCTAAAACATTAACTATATTTAAATCGTGACTCAAAACTTATCTGTTTAGCTGCGCATTTACTGAATGAGCGCTGTGCTTCGTCCGGAATGATTGCTTTCTGTTTTTCTTAACTGTCTTAAACTTATTTTAAATCAATTTTTAAATCATTATATCAATCAGTTTTTACATTTAACATTTTTTGTTTTATTGTTGTGATAATTGTTTTTATGATTGTTTTTCCTTTTTGTGACTATTGTCTTTGAATTACCTCTGTGTATGAAATGTGCTATATAAATAAACTTGCCTTGCCCAAATACAAGGCAATAGGGACAAGTTATTTTATAGCATAAACGTTTGCCTCATCTTTGTATTTCACTGTGTGTTGAGCTGTTTCTAATTTTGTGTTACTTGTTAATTTCTAAATATAAAAAGGGGAAGTGCAACATCAAATAGTAAAAAAAAAATAAAAAACAAACAAACTGATAAATGTGTTTAAAGAAGGTTTCTGAAAAAGCAGAAAAAGAAACTTTAAATACACCTCAGGAAAACAAAAAGAGAAACGTTGGCTCAAATGTTGATGTTGATGAGTTTCCATACGCATAGCCTATATAACTGTCTCCATGAAGACGCTTCCGGTTAAAAACCAAACAAGTCATTTGACATAACTTACTGAAAAATATCGAGGGTCTTCCCCTCAAAAATCATAAAAATTAGATTTTCCCCCGACAGTCTCTTTCGTTTTCCTATAATGGGTGTGTGTTCGTGAGCAGAGGCATATTGTTTCTCGGGAAGGAAACTCGTGTACGGTTTGTGAGGCAGATAGAGGGCGAAGAGAAAGCAGCTCTTTGTTACTGTCGCCCACTTAAATAATAAAAATATCTAAAAGAACCGGCCTCTCTCCGAGCGGAATCCAGTAGGTTAAATTTAAGGATAAAGGAGTAAAACACGAGATCTACGTCATCGCTATCGTGATCCACAGCACTTCACTTTGAACAGGTAAGTTGTTGTCATGAAATAGGCTAAGTGCTATTTAGACTGTAATAAAAGTTTTACGTTAAAAGTAAGAGAATAAATCGTATTAAGTTATACACGAACGAAGAAGCATATTTAGCTAGAAATCGATCCTTAAAGTAACAGCTTTATGTTTACATTTTACAGCGTACAGTTTCTAAATCTACGGATTCTTAGAATTATCACGTTATGTAGGATTGTGTCATAACTATTAATTTATGAATAATATTTATTCGCTAAAACTGTATTAAGTCCGCATGCCGATGGCCTAGTAGTGGAAAGTAGCCTAGTACCTGTGTTGTTTGTTCATCATTAACAATTTCAAACAATCTCATAAAGGTAGATTTTTTTAGAAGTATTGTATAATGACGGCTTACAGTGTAATCCAGTTATTAAAATCCAAATAACGAACAGATTTTTGGTGTTTGGTAAGATTTATAATTGTATGGTACCTCTAAATGTCTTCAAAATAGCTGAAATTAATATAAAAGTATGAATTCCCATTTGTTCTGTGTATTTTTGTCATGACGTTCTGGTTACTTTAAGTACAAAAGCTGCAGTTTATATAAAAATGTTAGAATTATAAACATGGTATAGTAACTAATGTTGCAAACCTCTTGTATTCGAGTGTTTTTATGCTAATAGGGGTTTAAGAAGACTGCATGTGATTTGCATTCTGTACCTACAGTCCAACTTCACGGTTGTTTCCTGGTCAATTCTCAAGTGTTCCAAACATAAATATTGTGTATTAATACCATCCTGTTGGTTTCAAAGATTCACTTGCTATGAAAATGTAGATTTTCTAAAATTCCATTCCCTAAAAAGCATGGACAAAATAATATACAGGGAAAAATACTTGCTTAACTTGCTTTTCTGGTTTGCATGTTTGCAGAGCGTAGTTAGCAGCTTTCCACCATGGCAACAAATAATGGTGAGTGTGTCAAAATCTTATCTTCAGCAACCTGATCCTGACAGCTCTGTTAAATTGCTGTTATACAGTATATAACTCAAAGAAACATTATGGCTTTCACATTACCGTTAGAACAATGTCAGATGATGTTCTATGCTACCATTTAAACCAGGTTACTCAATTGACCTCCAACCACAGAAAAATGCAATAAATCCCACCCCTCCTTATAACCAGGGACAAGTCATACCAGGCCAAGGTAAATAAATTTGGAATTTTCATAATCCTCACTTTTCTAGATCCTCCTGCTTAACACGTTATCTTCCTCTGTTTGAAAGGTCAAATGCCCATGATGCCACTTCCACAAAGACCCGCTGGCTGCCCGCCAGGGCTGGAGTACCTGACCCAGGTACAGCTTTTACTGCTGGATATGAACAGCTCTGTATGCTTCTGTAGGCAGTGGTGATTTATTTATTTATTTTTTGATAGTATCTTCTCAAAAATGGTGTCTCAGCTTGCTTTGAAATGCCACAACAAATGACTAACTTCTTGGAACAATGTGACATACTTGAGAAAAACTTTGCCATCCAAAGTCCTGAAGATGGTTTTTCACATTTATTTCCTTTTTCCAACTCAGATTGATCAACTTCTTGTACAGCAGAAAGTTGAGCTTGCAGAAGGTAATGTCCTATTCAGTTCTAAAGTGGTCATTTTTGACCATGAACAGACTATTTCTTTTAGAATAATTTAAGTTTTTTGAATCATGTCCATGATTTTCATAATTAGTGCCAAAACATTTACCAAGTAAAAAATGGTACACAATGACAAAACAGTTTTAATAAATTATTGTTCGTAGGTTGAAAATACTGTATGTCTGCATATCTGGATAACTTTTATTTCAGACAGAATATTTGACCTTGTTACTTCTGTAATCTGTAGTGTTAAACCACCCATACACTCTACCATAGAGTTAGGATTTAAACCAGTAACCAAGTTGGGGCTGTAATGTGTGAGTTAATGCAGTACAAAAACATTGATCTTACTTAGATTTTATTTTTGTCATTTCACAGTTATATTGGGCTGGGAGACCAATAATAAATACATGGTGACGAACAGTATGGGGCAACAGGTGTTCTTTGTGGCTGAAGAAAACGACTGCTGTAATAGACAGTTTTGTGGGCCGCTGCGTTCATTCGTCCTTCATGTTCAGGATAATATGGGACAGGAAGTAATGACACTCACTCGTCCTTTGAAGTGTGGAAGCTGCTGTTTTCCCTGTTGCCTGCAAGAGGTAAAACAGATTTTGGTTCCTTAAGTTACATTCTGTGTCATAACTCTCTTTTATTCAGGTTTCAAAGTCTTTGATTTGAATATCAGGCTTAATTGTTAAAATATAT
This sequence comes from Enteromius viviparus, assembly GCA_032353835.1. Taxonomy (NCBI): domain Eukaryota; kingdom Metazoa; phylum Chordata; class Actinopteri; order Cypriniformes; family Cyprinidae; genus Enteromius; species Enteromius viviparus. The sequence continues at coordinate 13,610,317 of JAUCNO010000663.1, forward strand.
AGGCTGCTTGTAGGTCCAAAGTAGATTTATGTACACCGTAAATTCATGAACTATTATTATTATTGTGTCGTTTTTGTAGAAAAAAAATGCTTTGGATCAATACAATCTATATGTAAACTACTATTAGATCTTCTAAGTGCAGATTGTATTTTAACTTAAATGCATATATTCTATGATGAGTATGGCCTTCCGAATGATTCATTCAACAATTATTTCTTTAAAGACAATAATGCCTTTCACGCATGTCAGCCTGTTGTTGGGGACTCGACAAACCAAAATATGAACCTTTCATAACCCCTTAATAGGGGCACATTAAAAACGACTTGTTTCAATGATTCTGAGTTGAATGTTTCTTTTGAGAGACAATAACTTTTATGCATGGTGCACTTTCACTTTTAAAACTTTGCAGGATGTTTTAACTTAGAGCTGTTACACACACTGAATGACAGCTCAGTTTCACAAATCCACAGTAGGGGCGCTTTAATTTATGGATTACATTTCAATTAATTGTGACTTGCAAAAATGTAATATCTTGATTTAATGATAATATTAATACTTCATTATTCAAAATATTCTCACTTAAGATTTTTGGACACTCATGGACATATCGTATCTTCTGTTAATATTTTAGACCATTGCTTAATAAACACTCTGCCTGTACATGTCATGTTTTCAGCTAAACTTCACCAATGTACTTGGTGTTGTGAATGATTTGTTACTGCTTGATGGGTACGCAGCAAGGCCCACATCATCGGTCATGCTTGTGATTTTGATTAGCAGCTTAAATGCAACCTATGAGTAATAAGATCTGCTTTACTTTAAGAATAATAATGCCTAAACTCAAATCAAATTTTTGTGTATTTTACTGTTTTCTCTTAGCTTGAAATCCAGTCTCCACCGGGAAACCCGATTGGATACGTGATACAGAATTGGCATCCTTTCCTTCCCAAGTACACCGTACAGAATGAGAAGAAAGAAGCAGTCCTGAAGATCGTGGGGCCGTTCTGCTCATGCAGATGTTGTGCTGATGTGAACTTTGAAGTATGCAACATACAAGATGGGACTATTGATAATCATTTGATTTGGTCTTTGGAAACCATGTGATCCTTTTACACACTGTACCACAAAACATTTTAAATGATGATGACTATATTTTATTTCTAATCAGGTTTTGTCCATGGATGAATCAACAAAGGTGGGCAGAATCTCTAAACAATGGACAGGTCTGGTGAGAGAAACATTTACTGATGCAGACAACTTTGGAATCTCATTTCCTGTGGATCTGGACGTGAAGATCAAAGCTGCTCTTTTCGGAGCATGTTTTCTTATAGTAAGCGAAAATTAGTTATTATTTTACGTCAATGTATCACTGGTTGGACCAGTTTGTATCTGTTTAATCTTGCTTTGCGTGTTTCAGCATGGTGAATAATCTGCTGTTATTCTTCTCTTGCAGGACTTCATGTTCTTCGAACACAATAAATAATTTATTTTCTGGTTGCCGTGTAAGTACAGTAATATTGCATATGGATATTTTCAAATGTCCACAGCTTGTCAACACATCATTGTCATTAACATCTGTTGTTTTCCAATTAGTATTTCAGCATGATGATTTTGAACTAATGAACCCTTCCTCTACTCTAAACATTGGATTCATATGTGGGTCACGCAGCTAAATATATTGGAGAAGTTATTTTATAAATAGTATTATGTGCAGTACATTATAGTTTTTTCCTTCAGTACTGTTCTTGAGCCACCACTAGGTGACAGTAACTCCCTTTACAAAACTGTTAAGATTCTCTTGATATCCACAAAGCTCTAAATGCTTCATCAAAAAACTAAGTGCAAACTATCAGAATATTTTTTATGTACAGTATAAGCAAATGTGTAGCAAGCAAAATGTCAACTGCTTGATTTTGCTTCATGTGTTTTTTTGCTTATAATAAACAGTAGAATAAAATGTTGTTATATATCAACTTAGTGTTTGCAGTCATTCTTACAAATGTGTTCTAGAATTATTGCTTGCATATATAAAGTTAATGCATATAATATTCAAATATGCATTATGCATAAAGGAATAAAACCGTGCAATTATTCAGATTATTCTAACGGCTTTCTCAGTTTCATTTAGCACTTAAGTTCCTTATTTCCAAAGTGCTCCTCAACTGCTCATTAACTTCACAACTTCTCGTTCTTGGAGTTAGATAATGAATAACACTTTCACTTTTTTACCTTTGCTTTCTTGTTATTCAGCTTTTCGTGTTGCTCAGCAACAACACCTCATTTACAGTCCTTAAGGAAGCTGTTTGCTTTACCTCAATGGGAAAACATTCGAAATAATGCTGGAAAGAAACCCTTGGTCTTATCCTGAGTCATTTCAGAGAAGGAACAGAGATGTTTATCTCTAGACTTGTATACAAAAATTAGGATTTTCAAAACTCAGCAAAAAAATTAGCAAAGGTGTAAAGGAGTATCATTTAGGTACTGTTTATATATTTTAGGTAGTAATATGTATCTACAAAAGATACAAAAAAATACATCACATGTGCCAAAATGTCAAGTATACATCCTAAGCAAACAACTTTTCATTTCCAGTGTGACAAATCAATCTGAAAAAAATATCAGCCATGATATTTATTTCTTAGATGATATCTGGACGGCACTGAAGTCATGTAAAAACAGCATAGCACACAGCTGGATGAAATGTATTCCATTGCATAATGTGTGCTTTATCACATACGGTTATATGATCAAAGGCAGACAACTGAGAGAGCTGAAATTCACTGACAGTAAAGTCAGTTAAATGCATTATTCCTGTCTGCCTGCATTACTCTAACCCTTTTGAAGACCGAAGCATATCATCCTAAACTTTCCACTCTACACTATTAAAAAATATCAGCAGTTGCAGTGTATACTGTGCAGTATGCAGTAAGCTATTATTCTATTCTGAATATCTTCCGTGAAATGTGAGAGGTCAAAGATTGTGCATAGCACAGACCTCTAGAATTGAGCAGCAGGGATGACGTTTGTCTTTGTATTACTCCGTTTCAATTTTCATTTTCGGGATCTTGTCATTCATATTTAGAGTCATAAGACCACAAGAGTCTAATTAGCATTTATCAAAGCTTCAAAATTATATCTTGCGAACTGACTTTATTTGTCATATTTGCAACTTTATGTCTCACAGTGCTACTTTATTTGTTGCGTTTGCAACTTTATGTGATTGGTCATATCTGTGACTTAATATCTAGGCTATACTGTATAGGTGGCTCCAATTTTTCATTATACCATGTGGCTTTATGCCTGTGATGTTATTGCAACTTTGACTTTATGTAATTGTCTCACATTATCACAATATAACTTTTATGGCTATTTCTCATTTGCAATTTTACATTTTATAATGTGACTGCTGTATATCTCATAACGTGACTGTTTCTCTTGTCACACAGATTATTCCATATTTTACAGTCAGTTCCTGTCTTAGATTTTTCTTTTGATTATCCAGTACTCATTAATGTTAGATTACAAAATCAAAATAGGTTTTGCTAACAGTATCTAGCTTTCTAAATCTCTCTCTCTCTCTCTATCAGTGAACACATAAAATAATTCTAACTTGTCCTTCAGTTTGTGGGAACTTACATTTACAATAAGTCTACTGGACAAGACACTTGTTTTACATTTTAAGGCGTTTTTAATCCTATATCCTTTTTCCTATTTGAGTTGATTAGTATACTAATTAATTAATGTATGTTTAGTCCAGTGCATAAAACCCTGTAAGCCAGTTCTGTATCTTTGAGGAAGAAACCCTCTTGCTTCTCTGGAGCCGGCTGTAAACTTCCAAGCGGGGAGAAATAGTGGTAGCAGGGCTGTTGGATGTATTTGGTTTGATCAATAATGGAGGACTCATCTGCTGATGGAGGCGCTGAGAGACCTAGACAGCCTCTAATGAAAGGGCTTGATTGATGTTGGGCTCTGATGTGTCTGTGACAGCAGCCAAGGGCCTCACCTCATGCAGCTCCACCCACAACTCACCACCGTTCACACACATACATATTCACATACAGCCACAATTCACTGCTGCTCATAGGTGTCACACACTTGTTTCTGGCTCCGACCTCTGTACGCTTAGAGCATTTACTCCCTTGAAGCTTATTAATAAGGTGTCGAATTGGTGCAGTAGTTTAATATGCCTGGTCTCATCATTTGAATCTTCAGTTTGTATCCTAGTGCTTACAGACTAAGTGGTGGGCGAATTAATTGTGAGTTGCATCTTCTGATCCAGATTCTAGGTCGATTACTGACTGTAGAGTAAATATTTCCTAAATAACCAAAAGGTTTTATAGACATAATATTTCTAGTTGCTCTATCTATTTTTTATTTGTCAGTGCAAACGTTGCAGAAATTTGGTTTGTTCCTGAATGTTTCCAACTATTTTTGAAACGTGTGATTTTTTTATTTATTTTATTTTTTTTAACGTCAACATAACCTCAGAGTTGCATAAGTAGATCATATAAAAACATACAAACGAGACTAACAAATTAATATTATCTGGCTTTCTATTATACAAAAGAAAAGACAGTTATGCTGTGATTTGTGAAAGTATGTTGAATCATTTATTTTGTTCCTGAATAAATCAGCATTTTGAATAAATCATTTGAATAAATGATCCAATAACTGCTTTTTTCAACATTGGGTTACAATTATGTTTCCAGTTGAGCTTGATTCAGACCGTTCACAGAATAGAAATAGTATTGAAACCATACTGAGTGCATGTAGTGATGTCACCACTAAGGATTGGTCACTTGTTTGTTCTCTGGCTGCACTGTAGCATGACAAGAGGGGTTTTCCATTAAATAAACAGAAATGCCTAATCAATAACCATAACACGGTAATTAATTGCATCTCATACTGTTAACACTTACAGTACAAATACAAGGCAACAAGTGATGCATTTGTATTATGACCTTGTATTATCAGCCTTGCAGTGAACAATTTAACAATATCTGGATCTGAAGGAAACTGTTAATTAAAGAATTAAAAAGTTAATTACAGATTTTTTAAAAATGTATCTTGACTCTTCCAAGCTTGGTAATGCTGGTGGATAGTGGCCATTATTTTGGAGCTCCATAAATTGTATATATCTGCAGTAAACCTTATAGTAAATAGTTCTTATAGTAAAATCATCTCTTTTTTTTAACTTCTTATTTTAGATGTTTAATTTGTTACCAGCGTTTATTGCTCCATCCTCGTTCATCTATTCTTTTCTCACCTTATGCCAAGAAAGTGGCTTACATCATACGTCAGAGATCAGCCAGCAAATCCGGGACTCAGCTCTCTCGCAAATGCGCATACATGGCCGTTGCAAAAAGTCAATGATTTGAGATATTATAATAATAATAATAATAAAAAATAAATAAAATAAAATAAATTTGTTGGTTTGGGGGTAAGTAAATCGTGGGGTAATTTTCATTTTTGGGTGAGCTATTCCTTAAAAGTGGTTGACTCACTCATAAACTACCACCTATTGGCATAATGATGTACACTGCAGAAAAAAAATAACTGGTAACTCTTCTTCCACTATTACACACAGCCTGTCTGGAATGGGCAAACACCAAAAAGCAGAGTTATACAACCACTCAAGCACACACTATTCACAGGTGAGTGATTTGATGTGATTTTAGTGATTTTTTTGGGGGACACCTGATTTCTAGTGATTATCGTCATCTTGACTACAGAGACTCTGCATTTGATAAATAAATTGTTTAATTCTCATCATTATACATTACCATCACTCTGTTCTCATATTTCATAATGTTCAGTGCTTTGCTACAATCTGTATTTTTAAAAGCGCTATATAAAAAAAAGTGACTTGACTTGATGTACCCGTCATCCTAACACTGCATAGCATTTTATAGAGGAGGACTCTCTTTAACCAGTGTGCAGCTTCTACCTAGATGATGCAATGGCTGTCATAGTGCACCGCACACCAGCTGCCAGTCAAGATGTGACAGAATGATGCAGCCAGTTCATGGCGGGTGCTCGTTAGAAGACATAATGAGAGATACCTAGTCATTTTGAGAAACAAAGAATGATTTCTAATGACCACAGAATTAGCAGCAACCTTTCTTCTCAATAAGTTCTCCCAGCCAGGAACCGGAATGTGTTCAGGTCTGCTAACCTTCATTTAGTAACCAGTAAAGGGCTAATGGCTGCTAACGTTGCATTTAATGTATTGCCCGTGGATAAAGAAAACCAAAGCCCATACTAAGATTTCCCAGGTTAGCGAATTATACTTTTGTACGTCTTCCATTAGTTCTAAATTACACCAGCATTATGCTTTTCAGAAAGTCTGCTCATTGTACGTGTACTCAAACTGTATGTATACAGTAGTCAACATTCAATGTGGATCAAAACCTTTCATCAAAGTTGTCCTAAGACAAGAATAGCTATTTTAAAAGGCTTTTAACCACTTAGAATGTTGACTACTATATACAGTATATCACCTAAGGATTATTAGGAACAGGCAGTTCTGAAGGAGAAAGGGGGTCAAACACCGTATTAGTATGGTTTTTCTAATTATCCTTTAGGTGTGTGTATGTATGTATGTGTATATATATATATATATATATATATATATATATATATATATATATAAGCTATTAGTCAGCTTGTATAATAGATGCATTTTTTATGAAATCTTGTTGGAACCACCAACTCATAAAATAGTTGGAACCATGTCAGATTAATTATACATATTCATGTGAATCAAATCATGCAAATTTGTACAAAAATAACACTTAAAATATATTTTTGTCCATGTTGTATTAATACTTATATGACATTTTAAAAAGGTATCCACTGAAGATGGTTCCAAATCATTGACTTCTCAGTCACCGTGTTAGCAAAAGTATTTTGGGTTTGTGCTAAAGAGTGTTCGATTAATGCACGGTGAGTGACGCTTTATTTAAAATTCATACAGTTTGAGCATAAATATTTGAGGGTGAGAGTGTGTTTGAGTGTACTATGTCAGGATAACGGCAACCAGGAAAGAGGACAGGATAATGAATGAGCTTCCAGAATTCCAGTTGAGCTGGTCGTTTCAGTCTGTGCCTTTTAGTTTCTATAGGACAGATTCCAGAACAAGTATTGAATGACAATTATATTAATTTGCTTTTGCTAAAGGTTTTTGTCAGTACCTTGAGAATTTGCTCTAAAAAATTAATGCCGGTGTCAGCATACAAGACAAAAACAATTGATCTCCTTTAGGAACACACACATACTCTCAACAGACAGCGTTCAGCTGACGTGACAATGAGGAGCAATGTCACTGTCGTAGATGCCTTCAAGGACATGAGGCTCACTCTGGGTGTCCAGGACATGTGTTTGTCTAAAAAGCAAATTGACTAAAGTAAATTAGATGTCTTCAGGGTTTGAAATTTATCATCCTCGGTTCATCAAACTTGAGATCCTTTCTACATATTGCATTTTATATTATTTTTTGTTATATGAAGGTAATGAAGGTTTATATAGGTTGTATGGTTGTTTGCGTTACAACGCGCAGCTTGTCAGTGATCTACGGCTCTGTGTATAAGCTAGAGATGGGGAGTCGACTCCAAAAGAGTCGATTCCTCGACTCTCACTAGCCCTAGTGTCGGAATCGACTCCAGG
>JAUCNO010000663.1:13642989-13653189 GCA_032353835.1 Enteromius viviparus
GGTTACATACTAGATACACATCTAGTTACTATGTAAGTACACAGGTATTAGGGACACTTAATATAAAGTGGGACCTAGTGCTTTATAAATTAGTCTTACATGTAATTACTAACATTAAATCATTAGATATATACAAAATTCGGGAGGAGCACGTACAAATGATTAACCACAGCTGACGCCTCATCCAGAAGTCGTGGGACAGCAGTATGCAGCCCACACACTCAAAATGGCGACTGCCATGAAGGGTGAGGTGATGATCAGAGATGAGTGGATCTGACAGGTGAAACTCAACATCATTTTGGCTTGACTTGTGCGATTCTATAACAAGTTGACTTGAATAGTGGAAATTTGTGAATAGAGTTCTTACATTTTTAGTATCTGCTGTTGATGGACCTGGTTCCTGAACATCAGTGGTGACTTGACTTGATCTGTGATGATCAACTGTGGCTTGGCTTGTGAAGATCAAAGGCAGTTTGACTTGGCATTTTTATGGGTCGGGTATGACTTGACTTGGCTCGTCCAAGGCAGCCTTGACATAACCGCCAGCACACAAAAGGCGTGGGTCGATCGAGTAGAAAACAGTATCCAGAGGGGCAAAACAGCAATAATCCAAAAGGCCAGGCTAGGTAGGTACATGGGAAAACTCACGGTAAACAAGACAACTAAGCGGTTTGACCGACGAACACGAACAACTTTTAAAGGGTTAACAAAATGGCGGAGCTGATTAATTGCTATGGGAACTAACAAAGGGGCAACAGGAAGACTGAACGGGAAACACTAAAACAGTGGGGAACACACTTCATAATAAGAGTCCTTAGATTATAATGCAGAAACACAGAAGGGGTAACACACATTACTCTCCGGGATGTGGTGCCCTCTGGTGGAGCTCGAGGGCACTCCTGACTGGTGATCGTAACAGGAACATTGTTTCTTGAATGAACCACATTGACTGAGCTATTTAAATGTAAATTAAGAAGACAATATACTCAAAAATTCAACTTTTAAATTTTTGAAGTGCCTGATATACAAACATTTTGTATCATGCAAACCTTCTCTTGCTGTTAAAAAATAATAATAATAAATACTGTGAGGATTTACTAAAGACACAGTGAAAAATTAGGGATGAAAAGGCATGGACACAGCTATTTTTGTAGGTAAGCTGACCTCTGTATTTGTAAGCAGTTCCCTTTCAAACACAAAATGTATGGGATGAGACTATTTAAATTAGGTTTGCTAGTCAATTTACTTGTATTTTAGCAATTTTTCTCATCAACTTCCCAGATTAAGTTCAAGTCAAGATATTTCCTTAGGTCAATTAACTAAACAACAAAGATTTGGTTTAATTCGGAAATTAGCTTCAATATTAGCTCTGAGAAGATTGTCTTTGAGTTATTTTAAATACCTCATACCTCATACACTACCGTCTCATGCTAATAAACTCAATAATAATTATGTATTTATGATAAATGCTGAATGATCATGAGCCAAACTAGTCCCCCAGAGCACTGACAGTTTCACGACAGTAGCTGACTTCATTTCTTGTTTGGACTTAGGATCAGGTGAATGTAAAGACACTGCATGGATTATCAGTTTTTTATGCTCTTTCTGCCTAGGCTGCCTGTCCATCTGCCCAAGATGGCAAGAAATTTGAAGTTGAAATCTTTTTGCACTGTCTTGCTAATGAGTCCTCAGGGGCTCTTGAGTGAGTCCTGAGTTAGTCGCCAGTGGAAAGAGAAGTCACTCTAGATAATCATAACCCGTGGGCTAGATCTAGAGGAATCAGATTGTTGTCCCAGTGGGGCCGAGCATGCAGGTGAAAGACCCTATCCATATGTTAATTAAACACTTGAGGCAAAAGGTTGTCCATTATTTTGCTCTGCTTAAAATTTATGCATTTCATGACCAGAGGATGTCCTCCGAAAACTGCCTGTCAGCCTGGCAGGAATCCTGAGGAAAGGACTTATTGGACTTTTTAGCAAGCTTAACCACAAACGTACAAACTACTGAAAAGTGGCATAATTGAATTGTGGGCTTAACCTGTGAATATTTGAGTGGTACAGTATAGTGTGTGTGTAGAGAAAATCACCTTTCATTGGCATTTTTTATGCTTGTTTTAATTAGAAATTCATTTCAATAGTTTAAAACTATGTTTTTTTTTTTTCGTTTTTTCAGGAAGCGGAAAATGTGATAAAAATATAATTCGGTCAAAATTAAATAGAGCCTTTGCAATTCTCCATGTTCCCTGTTGTAGTGGTGGGGTTGACACAGGTGGTTGCCCAGGGCCTCTGTGTCCTTTCATTCATTCTGTTTTTTTCATATTTGTCACTTTTTGTGAGGTCGCAGCAAAGACCGCAGTATCACTTTCAGTACTCAGAAAAATCATGTCAGTAATATGGTAGTTGGCAAAATCTCCCTAGCTTTATGATGTGGCTTTGTCAGGATGTAGCTCTCTTAACAAGCATGGATGAGCCAGATCAGCACCTTGGATGAGCCCTTCTGGGCTATGATGGGGGCTTAAGGCTTTCAAATTAGGAGTTAGAGGCAGGTCTGACGCTAATCCTTTAATCTGTAATACATCTGTCTCTTTCTCTTCCTCTTCCTGGTCCAATGATGGCCAAAAGGATTTAGGTGAGATCCTCTTCCATGGAACATGAAGTGTTTGTGTGTGTTTTGGAGCTGGTATGCTGAAAAATTGCATAGGTTCAATTACAATTATTTGTTGAAGTGGAATTTTTGCAGTTGACCAATTTATTTATTTATTTACATATTTATGTTTTTATATATGTATGTATGTATGTGTTTATTTATTAAAGCGCTGGGCAACAATTAATCACGATTAATCGCATAAAATAAAATAAAATATTTAGTGTACATAATATATGCTTGTGCGTATTGTGTATATTTATTATGTATATGGGTACTTAATGTATCAATGTTTACATGGTGTGACTGAAAAATGTAAAGTTATTTTTCCCATTTTTCTCAACATTTTTCTCATGTTATTTGTGTGTTTTTGTTTTGGTGATATTTTTGGTGTCATACCATATAGGACAATATTTATTTGTCAACTACCCATATATAAATACAAAACAAATTTTCCAAATACATACTGTATGTCTGTTCACAGCAAACTCACATATTATGTTCACAAAAACTTATTTGTAAATCACGATTAATCATTGCCCAGTACTAATTTATTTATTTAGCTAAATAATCTTCTACATGATTCACAAATATCAGTTTAATATCAGCAATTACTCCATTCTTTAGTGTCTCATTTTGTGCAATTATTATTGGTATCCAGTCATTAATAAATTGTAAAAACTGTACATTTTCTTTCCCCAGGATACCTTCGTATCATTATAAATTCTTATTTTCACTTGTAATCAATTTACTGAATCGTTGCTGAAACTGAAGGGCACATATTATGCAAAATTCACTTTTACAAGGTGTTTGAACATAAATGCGTGTGTTGGCAGTGTGTGTAGACAACAATAATGATAAAAATTCACCCGCTTATTTTTTATTATTATCTCCATAAAACATAGGCATTTTCTCAGAATAAGCTGTCTGCAGAATCTGCCAGAATCTGTCTCAACTCCATGCAGCCAAAGCAAAATGCAGATTAAAGCACACTGAATGATCTAATCGCACTAGTTGGCTTATATATGTTTATAATATACGGCTATGTTTTTTCGTTTGGAAACTGCATTCAAAATCCCAGCTCAAAAATGTGAGGGGGCATGTTGAAGAGAGCCTTGGTTTGAATGGACATGATGCCTCTGGTCCCTGCCCTAAGCGAACCACACACAATCTGACATATTCTCTTTTTCATTTCTTGCTTACCATGGAAAAGAATTGCATAAAAATCCTTCTCCATTCTACGAAAAATATAAATAAATCCATTAATTAATTCATTCATTTATGGTGGTGGTAGCTAACACATTGTATACAGAATGTTATATTTTGAGTGAACTGACACTTTAATTTGCACTGACACTGGTTTGCCTTCAAAATCTAGACGTGCTAATTTAGCACATGCATCGTTAACAATGCTTCCAATAGCTGCTCTTACTATGAAAAACAGTGTTTTAGCAACTTTTTGATGCTTCACATTAACACACTCGTACTGACTTTTAGATTTTCAGCACGTATGACAATAATTGCCAGCAACTTTGTTTCAAATACCGTTTAAGTTGACCAAAGTTTTATCTGCCTAAGTTCCTGTAACGGTTTTCTCTCCTGCATAATTACACAGTAAGGCCCTAGAGGTGTGAGGTGTAATTGGAAACCATGCCGCCCCCTCAGGTGAAGCCATACATTATAAATGACACCTGTCGCCCACCCACTTTGCCAGTTGTGTGTGGGCGACTGTGTTGCCAACGATTAATCTGACTGGCAGCAGTTGGTGGACAAGTGTGCAGCCACGGGGAGCGATACTGGAACATGGCACAGGGCACGCCGAGGTCCTCGTTTATTCATATTAGAATGAGCTGAGCAATCCTCATGCAATATTTCATCCATCATGTTTTCTGCAGCAGCCGAGGTTATTGGTTGATCTCTGCAGCGTGAGCGACAGTAGACTGAGACTCGCTCTTTAATTATCGCACTATGCATGCATGCGCATATGCCCATGTCTTTATTACTAGGCCTACCTACAATTAATGCAGAACGTGAGTGTCAACATGCGGAAGAGATTTGATTTCCTCAGAGATGCATCATAAATCGACTGTGACTAGGTGGAGGATTGTTGCTGTGTGTAATTTCAGCGCTTGTGAAGGGTAAAGTGATTTTCATAGTTATTAATGCATTCCCCTCAAACGCAGAGCGCGCTCCTTGGAGAGGACCAGTGCAGTCGTGAGCACAGGATTGAATGTACACAAATCCTAATGAAGCACAAATGCATAAAGTAATAGCATTTAATAATATACAGTATATACTCTACTATTCAAATGTTTGAATATGTATGAATAATTATTATAATTTGTCATGCATTTAAAAGAAGTGTATTAAACACACACTTTATTTGAAAAAAAAACTAAAAAAAAACACAAAAAGTAAAAGCACACTATCAACAACTGTTGATAATATGTACAGGGTGGGCCAATTATATGGATGCACCTTAATAAAATGGCCACCATGGTCACCACCCATCTTAAAAAGTTTCCCCTCACTTCATCTAGTATATACTAATGTGCCACAAACAGGAAGTTATTATTACCAGCCATTCCCATTTTATTAAGGTGTACTTGTAAAGTTGAATTGGCAGTCAATTATTTGTTTTGGTGTTTATTATTATTTAGACATTATAAAATTTATATATTGCTTAATGTCCAATGGTTAGTGTATCAGGATTTCAACTAAAATTGCAGCAAAACTTATTTGTGTGTGTGTGTTTTAATAATGTTGATAAACAAATTTCGGGAGGAGCACGTACGAATGATTAGCCACGGCTGGTGCTTCATTCCCCAGTCAGCCTATTATCCGATCACCCAATTGGAACCGAAAGGCTTCACCTTCTCATTCTTACATTCCTCTGCCATTGCATCCCTGACTTCGCCTCTAGACCTCACCTTCCTCCCGGGGGGCACAAGGGGTTAAAACCCCTAGCGCTCGGAGTCCGCCAACAATAAGTATATCTAGTATACACAATTATTTTATGTAAAGAAAACTTTATTTTGGATACGATTAATTCCAAATACTTGTTTGACAGCACTAATATATATATATATACAGTATATAATTTATTACTGGTATATTCATGCCAGTTTCTAAGAATGCAGTCATCTCTTCAAGGAGTGCACTTTCTCTATAAATTTGACTGCATGTATAATGTCCTGTTTGTGTAATCAGGCCCACAGTAATGCCATTGTAGATGTGCAGGAATATTTATATGGAAAGAGAAATTTCTCATTAAATGGTCTCATATTTCCAGGAGAGCAAGATCTCATATTACTTCAGAGAATAGTGCTATTTTAAGGCTCACATTAGCTGTGGCCACTGTGCACACAGGAGTCAGAGCGAGGACGAGAGGGGTAGATTATTGTCACACTAATGCACTGCTACATTAACAAGCACAATTTACGGTAATTAGTTCTTGATGCTTAAGTCTGTAGCGGGAAGCAGTTGGGGCAGTAAATAAAATACATCTTGCAATAAATATGAAGGAATTAAGGTTATGCAGCCAAATGAAATGATTTTGAGACATCATAAAGCCATTTTAGGACGTTAAGGAAAGGAAGGATTTCTAAAAAAAAAAATGGAAGACGTTCTATCCCTTCTCTTTAATCTCTGATGCATTAATTATAAAATTAAATACTTTGTTATTTAGTTTTCCCAGTCAAAATACAGTAGAGTTACAATCTGAGTGCTTCTTTTGATTTTCTATCTTTCCGCTACTTTAACTGATGTGATTATACATAAAAAAACACAATTGCATTTTAAAATGGGTATTATAATCATGACAGAGGGATAATATGTATCATCACATGAATGGTAACTTTAGTAGTGTTATTAATACTCATACTTTTCATGCTGAACTAAATGCAGTGCCATTTTAGCTGGGCATCATGGGAGTCAGCAGAACATCTTGATGATGTTTAATATGTTCCTGCTGCCTTGCATTAGCAGGGATTCTGTACCAGCAATTTTATGCCATTACAGTAGAGTTTAATTTCATCATTATACCAGGGGCCTTTTGTCCTGTTCTTATTACAGTAGATGCATAAGTCCAGCGTGTTCTTCCTTGATGTTTTGCATTCATAATAACCATCATTTCCAAATGGCTTCAAAATAGCCAACTGTAAAAGCAATAACAGAAAATCTTATAACAGAAAAATACATTCATTGCATGAATTAACACATTTTTATATTTCATTGAAATATAGACGCTTCATATTATTTACTTGGCAAAATATTAAAATGTCACTGTAAATAAACTAAATAAAAAATACTACTACTACTAATAATAATACATTGTTGCTATATTTGACATTCAGATTTTTTTTTCATGGCTATATTTGCACACATTTCCTATATTTTCCTCCTAATTATAATCACTTTAATTTTCTTTGAAATGTTTTGTACCTCTTAAGATATTTAACTAAATTTAAATTTTCCAAAAGTAAAATACAGGAAATTAGATTTTTCCGAGGGGTTGCAGCTATTCAAAACTCACTGTTTTTTGCTGTTTTGTATAATAAATTACAATCATACATTAGCTTATCTCTTTAAACCATGAAGACACTTGGGAAAGCAACAGCTATTATCATGGCATCATTAGTATGTACAAAGTCATGAATGAAAAATGATTTTTCTGCCCTTGACCATAAAAAAAAAACCTGCTTGTTGACACAGTCATCTGAAGAAGCAGTGTGCATAAATTGCATATGGATTGTAATAACAATTAAAAAAAAGAAAACAAAACAAAAATAACAATTTTATTTAAAGAATCTCATACCTTTAATGAGCAAACTGATCAAAAGTGACTCACAAAACAAATAAAAAAAAACTGAAAAAAAATAATTGATCATTGATTACACAAAAGTATTCACAAAATTGTTAAATGTTTTCATTAAAAATAACAAAAATAAGAAAAACTAATAGCACCAAATCAGCACATTAGAATGATTTCTAAAGGATCATGTTATTGTAAGACTGTAGTAATGATGCTGAAAATTCAGCTTTACATCACAGGAATACATTACATTTTGCAGTATAATAAAACATTTATTTTTATTTTATTATTTATCATTATTAATAATAATAATAATAATATTGTTATTATTATTCAATCAAAACAATCTCTTTGTGCATGTTTGTTTGTAACTTTTTAAATATAGTTTTACATGTCTGTATTACATATTACATTTTATGAGTTGTTTTGAGCATCTAATTGTGACTTTAAATAGATGTGTATAGTACAGTACAAACTTATATAAATATCTAAAATTGTGTATAAAGAGCTCAGTGTTGCTCATAGGAACAGTATTATATATGATACAGTAAATGAAACATATTACCATCTATTTTTAATGGAACCCTGCAGCAAACAATTCAGGGTTTGGTAACAATGTAGCTCTAAGTCAGATAAACCCTCAAGTCAATGTTCTCTCCACAACCTCAATGTATGACACTTGGAAAGTAAGCCAATTATAGCGACTCTGCATCAGGCTCCATGGGCTGAAAAGAGATGTAAATTACATCGTTTTGTGGTGACCATCCATAGATTTTTCTGTCAGGGAGAAGAATAAGAGGTGCCATACTGAAGTAACCAGGTGATTTGAGTCTTGTGCTCCTTGGCACTTCATTTAGTGAGCTCATCTTCCCCCTGAATAATCAAAGGCAGGATCCCAAGGGAATATAACCACCACCAATTATTTCCCATATGCTGTAAATGGACTTCCTGGCTCCATTTCGAACTAATTACACCATTGCGAGAGTCGACGCACTAAAGAAAGACCAAACGTGGGCTGGTTTGTTGTCACAACTTGCTGTGTTGAATGGAAATGAATACAATTATTCAAAAGCACAAGTACTGTTTAAGAGACCGTTTCTCTTTGTGTCTGTTGTGGGATGACTTTTAGAAATTGAGGTTGATGAATGAATCATAATGGTTCAAAGCATGCATCTATACATTAATTATGTTATAAAAACGGCATTCTCTCCTCTGTCACACTGGGATGCCCTGGAGCAATCACTGCTGTTCACATTTTGTTCCTCTGCTTTGGCCTAAAACCAAAGACAGAATTCTGCTGTATCATTTTGAAGCTAGGACTCAAGTCCCCAGATAAGACTTCAAGAAGAAAGGTCTACACCAATAAGACAATTTGTCTGAGAGCCCTTTTTAACCTCCAATGCTCTTAAACACACTCTCTTGGCATTGTTAACAACAAGAAACAGGATGTTGCTTTTGGTAGTTGTCAGTGTAAACAGAAAGTCCTGCCATCTCCAGGAAAGATACACAGAAGACAGGAATTATACCCTTAGTAATATTAATGACTAAATTGCAGGGGAGTGCATTGGGTACACAAATATCATTCAACATTCAGGGAAACCTTTATTGCTGGACAAAATCCATAGCCCATGAATGTCTGAGAGTTTGGAAAGTTATAATTACAGATTTGTCCTTTTAATGATGTGAAAAGGACAGGAAAAGAGAGATTATGAATTGAAATGAAGTAAAGGGGAATTTTGTTGAGGCAGGAGTCCTAGGTGCTGGAAGTAAAGTTTGCATAATTGCAGAAGGAAACTTTCATTTATCTATTACCATATTTGAAAGACTGCACTGAACAAAACATCACTTACTTTTGTCTAGTGAGAGTCCACTGGAGGCGAGCGTAGATTAACCCAAGTGCAAGTTTATTATAAAGTGATCAAAACCACGTACACAATCCAAAACAGACTTGACTTGACTAGACTGAAACACTCAGCAATCATATACTGTAAATATAGAAATGTGAAACCTACTTCTGAATTATTATATACGGTCTAATGCCATTAGTGCAGCGTCATGTCATTCCAAAGCTAAAATACTTTTGTTCATCTTCAAAAGCTCAAATGACGATATTTTTATTGAAAGCTGAGATAAATTTGTGTCTCTCTACTGAAAGTCCATTCCACTTTACTTTCATAGCTTCAAATAATTTATAATCATAAAAGTGAAATGATCGGTTTAATTAAAGTCTTTTGAAGTTATCGTTTTGGTGAAATGGACTTTCAGTGGAGAGACAGGAGTTCGGTGAACTAATGTATCCCTCTAATTTAACAGAATTTGTTGCATAATGCTGATTACAGAAAATTTTCATCTTCATGGTCGTTTTAAGAAGACCATAAACTGAGAAATCAAAATTTCCTTGTTCTTTTGATATATAAGAGGTCAATGTGCTATAAAAAAACATTCTAAAAGTTTCATAACTCAAAACCCTTTGTTAGTTTACAAAAAAAAAAAGTTTAGCCAAAAAAACGTGTCTCTGTATGAATGTTTAAACATAATTTCGAGAGGATCGCTAAACGAGTAATCATACACAGCTGATGGCCCTTTTCCTAATGATCCCTTGTTCAATCGCACCTAATCAAGTCATTTCCCCTTCACTACAAATGCTCCCAGCTTTTCATTTCCCTACTTCCCGCTTTCGTGCATTCTTCGGAATCGCACGACCAAAAACACATCTCCGCTGTCCTCCTCGACGAGGACCAGAT
>JAUCNO010000663.1:13653289-13670821 GCA_032353835.1 Enteromius viviparus
TAGTCTTCAACTGTCCACTTTTGGTGAGCTTGTGCAAATTGAAGCCTCTTTGTCCTATTTGTAGTGGAGATGAGTGTTACCCGGTGGGGTCTTCTGCTGTTGTAGCGCATCCTCCTCAAGGTTGTGTGTGCTGTGGCTTCACAAATGCTTTGCTGCATACCTCGGTTGTAACGAGTGTTTATTTCAGTCAAAGTTTCTCTTCTATCATCTTGAATCAGTCAGGCCATGACCTCTAGCATCAACAAGGCATATTCACCCACAGGACTGGATGTAAAAGTATACTGGATGTTTTTCCCTTTTCACACCATTCATTATAAACTCCAGAAATGGTTGTGCGTGAAAATCACAGTAACTGAGCATATTGTGAAATCAGACCGGCCCCGTCTGGCACCAAAAACCATGCTGCACTCAAAATTGCTTAAATCACCTTTCTTTCCCATTCTGACATTCAGTTTGGAGTTCAGGAGATTGTCTTGATCAGAACCACACCCCTAAATGCATTGAAACAACTGCCATGTGATTGGTTGATTAGATAATTGCATTATTGAGAAATTGAACATATTCTTAATAATCCTTTAGGTGAGTGTACACACACACACACATATATATATTTATATATATATATATATATATATATATATATATATATATATGATACATATACGATCATGTTCCATGAAAATATTTTGAAAATGTACCATAAATATATATATATATATATATATATAAAACAAAAAACCTTATATTGGTTTTGTGGTCCAGGGTCATAATTGTGCAGTTAATAAACTCATGTATGTACGTCCTTAAAAAAGTAACTAGGAAATAAACAAACAAACAAACAAACAACACTGTTAATAATGCAAATAAAATTCCTTTATAATACTGTACATTATAGTGTTGTGGTGTCTAAATTCAGCTGTTACTGGGACAGTACCTTTCAAAAGGTGGAACTATGTACTTTATTTACTCTTAAAATGTTCTTTTTTAGTTCCTTAACGATACAGATTTTCACATAAAACATGCAAGTCAATACCTAAATGGGACATACTGGTGGAAATAATATTGACAGATTTTGATATTTTTTTGATATTGCCATTCCCTCTTCCTGTTACAGAAAAAGAAATGAACACACTTCGAATAGCCTGCACAGGTGTGAAAACTGGCGTTCAGCCGAAAATCTGGTGGACAGGAACCTCCGCTTCACACAACCTGTTTTGTAGTCTTCCTGAGTATACCAATTACTTCTTCTGTAACACGAGGCATGAGACTTAATTGGTCCCATCCATCTTTTTTAGGAGCTGCCTACACATACAGAATGCTCTTTATCATGCATACCTAAGGTGTCATCAAATTCTACATGTAGTTTTGGGCCTTACTATTGGTTTTGCAGCATAAAGCCGTATATGTCCCTTAACATCTGTAGTCTTAAGGTTGCTGTTAGTGCAGCAGCTTGTAAGTTCTGACAAGTCTAAGCAGGTTTTACTGCTTCTCTTACGATCCTCAAATGGCCTTTGCATGAGTTAGCGTGGTTGGCGTACTTCACACATCAACACGTCTTGGGTTTTGTCCGAGTAAGGATTCAGATTAATTAGCTCAGATATCATCAGCGCCTCCTCTCACTTCTTTTATGCATTTCCATTATGCTTTTGCCAGCTCTCACACTAATACATCAGCTAAGCGATAACTGTCCTTTCAATGGAGAGCTTTCATTACGCTTCTGTTGATTCTACTTCGGACGGTTTTCAATTGCTTTTCTATTGACTCTGTTCACTCATGTTTATTCAGCTGTGGCACATCCTGAACACTGATAGACACCCAAAGACACGATGAGTCTGGCTTTTGCCCCAGCCAGCCTATTGTGGACCTGCTTGTGTGTGAATAGCAGAAGCCTTGAGAAGAATGCTGGCCTTCACTGACACCAAGCAAGCTGGTGAATTGAATGATTTTCAGATTAAAGAACACTTTTGTGGATAGCCAGTCACCAAACTGGAATTTCAAATATGCTTTGTGATGATTTGAAAAATTAGGTGTCCCACCAGTTATCAAAAGTGACAGGAAAGAACTTTCTATTTATATTAGAATTCTGGGAGGGGAAAAAATAGCACACCTGTTTTAACATTTATAATAATGTTTCAGATCAACATCATGTGTCACTGAAAACTGGAGTAATGATACAGAAACATTTCACAGTATACTACAATATATGTTTTACTACTGTAAAATTTAAAATGTAAATCTGTTGAGAGCATATCTTATGGTTTCAATGGTAATCAGATTTGTGATGTATCTATATATGTAAAAAATGTTTCGTAATGTAAGAGAATAGAATATAAAGGAGTATACAATTATTTGATAAAGATCATAAAGTGGTGTTTCACTTGTCAAGAGCAGTACCTGGAGATTTGTATTCCTGTCCTACTGCTCTCATAGAAGGTCCCAGTCACACTCACACACACACACACACACACACACATCAAACAGAGCAAATGCTTCAGAATGATGGCTGCTAATCACCTCGTAACCGAACAAGGAAGTCAGGGACACTTACACTGATACTGTTTAATAGGACTGACTATATATATATATATAGTGAATATATGTGCATTTTTTAATCATGAAGTACTTTTTTTTCCCCAAGACCTTTCTGTTTTCATCCCTCCTTTGATACCCTCTATCTGTCAAAGGTGATCAAACACAAGCTTTCTCTCAGGTTTCCGAGGTCTTTTCTGGAGCCAGTAATAGTGGGCTGATTACTTTGAAAATGAAAGAGAGGAGTGCAAAAAAAAAAAAAGAAAAAAAGGAATTCTCATTTTTTTGTTTTCCTTTTTGATGTTGGATTCTGTTTCAGGTCTTTCCAGTGTGTGAACGTCGTATTAGAGACGTAAAAACAGAGACAAGCTTGTGATAATGAACCACAACTACATCAACTGGGCTTTTCCCTACCTGAGGAATATTTACCTGAAAGGTATATCCTAAATCTTTGATCTTAGTCTTAGATGACCATCACTATCATATATATACATATATATATATATATATATTATTTATGATGCTAATTACTTTATCACTGTTTCATTAATTTTACAAAGTAGTTTGATATCTTGCATGGCCCCTGGCGAAACAGCCACTGTCTTTTTTTTAGATTAAAGAAACTTTTGTAAATATCTTCAGTGCTTTCATGTGTACAAGCCTAATCAATCAAATGCATTGACTCTGACAGAGATGTCTGTTCACTGTTGAATGGTAATTCCCTCCGTCATGACTGCAATACTAAATCACCTGGCTGATTTATATTTTACCTGTTGTCATACCGCTGCATTAAAAGCGGATCTCAGCAACACAATGGTATTTGTATTAATAATTTTACATTTGCTCTAAAAGTAGAATTATTTTCTTATTTTGCTTTAGCTCAACAACTGTTCAAACAATGAGTCTCATCTAGGTTTCTTATCGTCTCTCATGTCACATCAGCCATGCTCTCTCATTTTACTCAAATACCATTATCTTTAGCATTAATAGCCTGTGGTAATATTGTTAAAGTGTGTGTCTTGTTGCCAGAATGATTGTGCACTGTAAAGATAAAAGATAATAAACAGGTAACTGTTAAAACATTTTCTTCTCAAATATAATTTCATGCCTTCGTCTTAATTTTAATGATACAAGATTACATTACTCCGATAGCACATGTACATCATGTCTATTTGATGCCTGCATGTACATCTGCAAAAGATTGCCACAGACATACAGTATATTAGGCATATATTAGATGTCTTTAAGATGATCAACTAGACAAGCTCCACCTGTGTGGTATTGGTTGATTATCAGATAATGCTCCTCCTTAACCTTGTTAAAATAAAGTTATTTGTGTTGTGCCAATCTCATTTCATTTGTATCCCAGCTAACAATTTTATGGTGTAAAAAGAATTCCCATAACATTCCCCTTAAGTTATAAAAACATGTTCAAAACGTCCAGTTTTTTTGACATCGTAATAACATTGTTTGGTTAAAAGAGCGTTATTCAAAACCTTTTTGGAACATTTTAGTGTCTTGTTATATTAAGGTTCAAGGAACATTATTTAAGATGTTATTAAAATCATTCCCTATATATTAATGTTCTAAGAACATTTTTCCAACGTTCCCAGTAAGTTATAGAAATGTTATGTTTGAACATTCTTATAAGAACGTTACTAGAACCCTCAAAACATCAAGTTGTTTTAGACATTGTTTGGTTATAAGAACATTATTAAAAATGTTTTTAGAACCTTCCACTTACAAATGCGATGATAACTATTTTTATCCTAACGGTTTTAGAATGTTCTATTAACAACTTAATGGTAACGTTTCTAATGATATTGTTTTTAAAACGTTCCACTAATAACACAATGATATTGTTTTTACGCTAATATTTTTAATATGTTTACTGTATTAATTGCAGATAACATTAAGGAAAAGTTCTACTTAAGTTATGCAATATGTTTTTTGATAACTTTGAGAGAACCTTTACAGAACATTAGCCAAAGTTACGAGAACATACCCTGTTAGCTGAGACGGCTTGTTTCCAGTGTGTTGTATAATTTTATTGTCTTCGGGCTTATTTTTGTAGTGTTGTGACTTGTTTCCATTGTGTTGCACTAATTTTGTTGTGTTGCGGCTTATTTCCATTGTGCTTTGCTAATTTCATTGTTGAGGCTTGTTTCCGCTGCTAATTTCATTGTTTTATGACTTGTCTCTGTGGTTACCCTGTCAGAATTTATTCATCTGGAACTACAGTAGCTATTTGTCCAGTGGCAGAATGGAAAAGCGTGCAGGAAACCTGTTTAAAAACAGACATTATTTGTGTTATTTCAACCTGCTACAACCCTTCCCAAAACATTCAGCCCCAACCTGCTCATAATGCAGCTTCCATGGCTGTTTGTGACCTGTGAGACCCAATCATCCAGTAAAATGCAGACCGAAATCTTATTAAAGCAGCTAATGCTTACTGAGGCCAGCTGCAACAACTTGGTTAAAACCTATGCCCCAGTGAATAAGTCAATTGCCACGTAATACAGTTGAGCATCTAGCAGCAAAACAAGTGAAGCGAGTCTCATCATTTGCTGAATTTGTTTGCTTTATGATCAATGTATCTCTCCCCTGGTACTCCACCACAAACTGGTCATTAGACTCCTCTAAAAGCCCTCAGATACTGGGATATTTGCACATGTCTTTGGCTGACACTGGGCACAGTCATTATTAGGCAAACAGCCTCATTAAAGAGAGGTTTAATCTTGCTTAAATGATGTGGAATTGGCAGCTAAATTAACCTCCGCTTTACCTCTTTAGTGGATCTGAAGATCAGCAATGGTCAAATGAGCAGTCTGTAAGCACATTAGATTTGCAGGAACTGTTAGACCCAGTGACGCAGGTGATGAGAAAAAATATGAAATAATTGTAATTAGCAAACATTAACTCACTATTACATATCATCACAGGACGATTTGTGGCTCAGTAAAGGTGCCATTGAAAGCTATCTTTAGCCGGTGCTTTTAAAGTAATTGACTGCTCTTTTTGCTCAGAGATTATCGATCAAACTGTGAAAAGCCACAAAGGGATAAATCTGCTAGCATGTACTTTCTTTAATCACTGTGTTTAGTCCCTGAACTTTCTTTAAGATACGAGTGATCTAAAGTGACAGTGAGTTTTCTGAAAGGTTTGTGAAACTATAAAAATACCTCTAAGGACTTTGATTTGGGCTGTAAGCACCATAAAAGTATCATAAAAAATATATCATGCTTTATTCCAAGTCTGCTGAAGTTATATGAACACAAATGGCATCCAGTATGTTCACACAAAATCAAAGCTAATTGCTTCTTTGTTTGTTATGTGACAAAAGTGGGCATATGATGTTGCTAAAAAGATCATTGATACCACTTTACAAAGCTAATCAGAAGCGAGGTGTGCTCTGATTGGCCAGCTATTACTGTACGTGTTTTTTGATTGTCCAAATACCTTAACGTTGTTGAGGTTGCTATGTCCTGGTGCAATGATACAAAAAACAATAAAAGACATAACAAATGAGGCATTTTTTGCATCCATGAGAACATATACTGCTTATAATGACTTAGTACTCTCTTTTTACGCGTCATGTATCATCCCTCGTAATAACTATAAGATAATGATAAAGATATAGTTCTAAAAATCGACCACACCACAACAATAATATTGATAAAGGCACAGAGAAAAATATTGTTGATATTATTTTTAGAACTATTTTTTTCCAGCTGATGAAAGATAAAAACATTAACAGCCAATCAGAATCCATTCTGCTAGCTTAAAGGGTCACAACACCCTCCTGTTTCAGAAGTGCTTTTTCAAACCTCTGGTTTGAAAAACTTACTGAAAAGGGGCGTTGTTCACTGGGGGTATAGGGTGGGGGTAGAGTGTGGAGATAAGGCGGAGATCGCTTCAAAGGGGGAGTGACAATAAGTGACAGCCACACAGAGAGCAGCAGCTACAGCGGTTCTTAGAGCAGTGTGGAAGTGGAGGACTTCTCCCCACCAGAATCCCCACACTTTGAGCATGAAATGTCATCTGCGCCGCTGCACGCAACTCAATTCAGTTCAGCACACATCCAAACTTTAGCTCTGGTCGCATCGCGAAACAGCAAGTCAGCCAACGTAAACAAGTGACGCAAGTGCTACCAATGCTGAGATAGCTCATGCAAAGCACGGTGATTGGATTAGACGAGTCCTTTGTCATGAATAATGTTACACTGCTCATTAATAATGCATTAATAGGGCCGTCAAGCCGATGACGTAGATATGTACTGTACAAGCCACGCAGCGAATGAGTGCTAAAAAAAAACTGCATCTACGTCACGCGCTCAAACGTAAATTTTAAAACCAGATGCACGAAATGGTCGCAAAAAGCGCAAAAATTACCAATTTCCACTTTGTAACATCTTACAACTTGTATATATCTGTAAACAACTCAAAAAAAGTGTTTTAGGGTGTTGTGACCCTTCAAGCTGGAGAATTTAAAGTGGCAGATGCTAGTGCGCAACGACAATGTCGTTGACCAGTGTGGATGTTAATATATTGAAGTGATCTTTATATTTTTCTTGTATTCACAACACTGTTCCAGAACAGTTCAACCCAAATATTAGAGTGTGTTCAGCATACCTGATTCTTGAACCTGACAGAGCATCTTTTGCTGGCTTTTGCTTTTGCTGAGACTATGGGGCAATTACAACTTCACAAGTACAGTCTGGTGCTTCTGACTCACAATCTGTAAGTAATCTGGCTTTCTTATTAAAAGAATCTGCTACTTACTGTACTATTCAAACACAAGTTTTGAGCGGCGTAGAGTAGTGCTTGCTGTTTGTGCTCCGATCATAAATATTACCTGGAACAATGTTAAAAGTCCGTTCACGCCAAGTATGATAACATCTGTTTTTTCCTCTTTTGGAGGCCCTAACAAAGTAGCTTCACTTGCACATTGAAACACAACATCTCCAGAACAAAGCGATCATGAATACTGTGTGAGGAAATGCATCTGACCTTCTAATCATAATTTGTGTGACAATGTTTTTCTGCAACTAGGGTTAATTTTAGCTGAACACTGCAGTAATTTGCACATGTATACTTTTTAATAGCTACTTTTTCAGAGCAATACAGTATATATTCCAGTATATAGTGACATATTACATTTTACAATATTATATTCGCTTGCATTTACTGTAATACGGTAGCTGCTTGTTCTAACAATATCTGTGACCCTGATGGTTTGTTATTTTTCTTTTTCAGCACTTTCCGGCATTTCTGCACAAATCCTCTCTCCCATCTATCTTTCTTTCTTGTCTAAACACAGTATGTCTAAAAGAGGCCATTTGCATGCAGCCGACAGACATTTTAATGTTCGCGTTCTCATCAAACTGTCTAGTTTAAAAGCCAGCTGCTCTAATTAGATATGGATTGCTCTGTCAGTCACTCTCTCCTTGTTGTTCAACACAGTGTCATTTGCTTTTCAGCACCTTCATAAAAAGAGGAACAGGAAGGATTTGAACAGCTGATTAACCACCATTAGAATTGAAGAGATTAAATTTTACAGAGAGCCAAGATGGCCCATTCAGTAATCGTTAACAAAGGAAAGCTCAGATGAATCACTGAGCATGACTGGTTTTTCTGGTGTTGTTGTTCTTAATGACATAAATGTTCTGGTAATGATAGGCTATAAGTAAAGTCCTGTGTGTGGATGAACTGAGATGAGCTACATATCTGAGAATTCTCCTGTCAGAAGTGCAGTGGTTTATTACAGACGATGATCAATTCTGTGCTCTGTTCAGGTTATTTGTTCGGTAATAAATATAGGTAATATAACTATTTCATTGTTCTTTCTAAAGGCAGGTTGGAGCTTTTGAAGTGGGGAAACAAAATGCTCACCAGGGCTGAATTTATGTTATATTTTTCAGATTGTAATATTTATTTATTTTTATTTTCCATGGCAAACTTTCTACAGTCATCCATTATTATTTTTTTCTTTTCTTTTCTTTTTTTTACTATCATATAGTTTAAATATACTACAAAAGAAAAAAAAATGTATAAAAAAAGCTAAAAAAAAAAATACCTGTATTTTAAATATAGAATATATAATGTACGATTAAATATCTTGCATTTTGTCTTCACAATTTCAGAGTTACATTTTTTCCAAATGGTTAATATGCATGAAATACAGGAATCTTTGGAATCTAAACATTTGAGAAAACGCTGTTTTATTTGTGTCCAATGGTTTTATTCAAATCCAGAACACTTAATTAGAGGTTTTTCATCAAAATGGCATGGTGGGGAAGCGGTGCGTCAGCTTTGGCTGATGGTGCGGGTCTGTGTCACACGTCTCCAGATGCACTGCCTGACATGTTGGCGTGACAGCGATACATCACACTTTCAGCTTTTCTCAGTGCAGATGGAGCATTTGATTATCACATGCCTCTGAGCAGTGCTTTCACAGCGCTTAAAGAGGTGAGCCTCTAAACCATCTCTTCTCTTTACTAACTTCCTCATCAACTCCGCAATGTCAAAGCAACTTTTCGAAAGATCTGTTGCCTTTGGGAATCATTATGCAGAGCGAAAACATTTATTTTGTTACCAAATCATGTTAGATTATGAGTCATTCAATTGCTCAAAGCCACAGAACAGCTACAGCACTAAAACAAAAGCTTTTGCGTTAGACGATCAGTTGAGCAATCTTTAAAAATTAACGTTTTACCCTACTCAGCAGTGAGCGGTGTATCTCATGCATTTGACATTTACATGGATTATTCCAGCCTTTACTGATGTTAAAGAGACTCTGAGAGGAATTTCATGAATATTTGCAGACAGTTTAGAATGAAGCTGTTTCGTCAGCTCTTGCAAAAGTGCCCTGCTGGAACGTGCTGCGGTAATCAATGGCCATCTCCTACCCTCTCTAAGTGCTGTTTATAGATTCAGATGTACTTTGCAATAGCCACTATTTAGGCTTAACCCTTTTAAAATCAACCTGCTCATTATCATCCTCATACCTGGAAACCTCTAGCAATTATACATGAACAGCCACGACACATTAGTGTTTTTTTTCCTCTTGCCAGTATAAAAATACACTATACACAATGTATGTGCTTCACTCACTAATTGCCTGTTTGTATACTGTACTAATTGCCTTATATTGTATAGAACAATTTGAGACAATCCCGTAAAGCCTGAGTACATTCTGTTTTATCACAATGCCCATTTAGCACGAATAATGGCCCTGCTATTCATTATATATTTTTAGAAGCATGATTAAGGCTCAACAAGGCTTTAATGTATGGAAAATATGAGATTCAGTGAAATATGAAAATTCAGTATCTTTTGCGAAATGATTAAATTTTTTTAAGAAACTTTGTTTTGTAAGAGAGCACAAAGGACTGTGTTAGTGCTGTTAAACAATTAATCGCAATTAAACACATCCAATGTAAAGGTTTTGAATACACATTTATATATATATATATATATATATATATAATATTATTGGAAAAATATAAATAAATTAATAAATTAGTTATTGGAATATATATATATATTCCACACCATTCATTTCATGATCAATTTTAATATTCTAATTTATTTTAATGTTGGAATCATCATAACTTTTATTATTATTATTATTATTATTTATTTATCTTTGAAGATTTTTCATATAAATTCAGCATATTATAATGATTTCTGAAGGATTTTGCTTAAATAAATGCACATTATGAGCATACTATTTTACATTTTAAGACTGAAGACACAAGAATGAATTGGAAAGAGTAAAATAAGCAAAGGGGCCATGCTTTCATGTTATGTTTATACTGTATAAGAATTCAGCTTGAACTTTGGTTATTTGTGGATGGATGTTTGTTATTAGCAGCACTGTAAGGAGCTTATAGCACCTCCACACTTTAAGAAGCACAAGTACGGATGGTTGCTGCTCACCTCTATTCAATAATAACATCAAAGAGCAAATATTATTTATGAGATTTATGTGACTTTAATAACAAAGATTCATCATTCAGAGTTTGCCAAATGTAAATAACCCATTTAATTTGAAATATGCAGAAAAAATTGAAGAAAATCCCTGAGAAACTACGCTCAAATGCATCGAGGTCAAAAGCTGCTCTAAATGCAAAAGATCCTTACACCAAATGTTGATTTAATTGAGTTATTAGAAGTTAATTAATAAACAAAACCTTCGTATTGGATAAGTTCCTAAAACTTGGAAAGAATGACAATGTAAACGGATATTTCCTACTGACACACTACAGCATGGAAATAACCAGCCTGATCTTACAGCAATTCATACATATTTTATAAGGTGGTTAATTCGTACGACCTCACTACATACAATCATACATATATTGGACAAGTTGCCAGTTCGTATGAATTTTTATAAATGACCTAGACCTAACCCGCCCCTAAACTCTGAGTTTAGACAAATCACACAAAATTGTAAGAGTAAGGTTTTACGAATTCATACAAATTAGCCACCTCGTAAAATACATCCGAATTCGTCGTAAGACTGTGTTAAAAAAGCATAAAACCATTTCTTAGCTGGGCATAATACTATTTGGTCACACTACATTTTGATAAAATATTTTGACATCATGTGTTATAGTGCATATAATCATGCAAAACAAATACAGTTTAAAACAGCCTTTGTGAAGATTATTAATCATTTGATTTGCAATCACTTTGACAGCCTTTTCATAATAGAAATTTAGTCCTCTTAGTATCTCCCCTGTTAGGTATTACAAAACAACATACACATGTTTTTCCTTTAAATTGAGAGTATCATTAGTGATAAAAAACATAAGTGTAAATGATGTTTTTGACAAGTTCTGATGGCATCATTTTCATACCTATTTTGCAAATATCCATATATATATAACCTTGGTATAATGTAGTTGAGATATGATCATATAAAATGGCACTCGAACCATGGCAGATGAAACAGACTGTGTGTTTAGTTGTGAATATTTTAAGCTTAAATGAACACAGACTGTGGAAACATGTGCTTGGCATGCCTGAATGTCACATTGCTGTTCTAGATAACACCAGATAATGGAGCAGATCAATATTTAAATTCATGGAAATCATTTCAAAACCTGGAGTTATCTCCCCCCCTCTATAAATATATAAGCCCTACAGCTGACACAGTCACGCAGCCGTATTTGACAAAGCAGATTTGATCGATGATCATGATTTTAGAACTTTTCTCTGCATAATCTCTTGGCAGGAAACCAAACAGTGTCATAAAACCCTCCACGATGTCTTTATCTTCCTCATGACACTCCTGTACTGTCGTGCTCAGCACTCCCTAACAGCAGCGCTGCTGAATATCAAGCAGCTTTATGCACACTATATAAAAAAAGAAGATGAGAACAAATTTCCACCTGCTTTGTATGCTTCAGATAAACTGTGCCAGATTTTTTTATTATTATTTAGGTTTCCTTGCATAGAGATTTCACACCGTTGTAAATTCAGTTTATGAATACACACAACCTTCAGCACTGCATCAGCAAATATACTCATCAAGTTATGTAAACACAGATTATTTTGTTGTTTGGTTAAAGGGTCACTCCACCCCAAAATTAAAATTCTGTCATGAATCACTTACCCCGTGTGGTTCCAAAGCTGTAAAATCGTTGGAACATAATTTAAAATATTTTGAATAAAAACCGGAAGGCTTGTGAAATACTAAAATGATAGTAAATAAGTAATAAAAATGATAGTTCGCAGATAATTTGATGAACTACACTCAGTTTAAATGTCCTTGTAGAAATGGCCCAGGAAATGTAGTGCTAAGGCTCTAATGTCATCTGACTGCAGATGCAATTTGTCTTTATCTAACTTTTTTGAACCACTGTATGAGAAGATACGTCTAATAATAATTGCATTCTGTCTGAAAAAAATTTGTTGACCACAAATGCACAGTATTCAGGCTCTGCTCCAATTCTTTGTCTGTAGATATTTTCTGATTGAACTGACCGAACCCCTCATGAGATACACCTGTACCTGCGGTAATTACACATCATGCAGCAAAAGACAGCAGATAATTCCTGTGGCCCTCTTTTCTGAAAATTACATTAATTAACTACACAAGTCAAGCATAACCAAATAACTGCAGCTCCAGTTAAGCATGGCTCTAAATTACCATATCAACTTGTCATTTTCTGTCAAACAAGCTGTATTTTTCCCCATAATTTCTTTTGAATATATTAATCTTTTCAGATTGTGGCAGAGGGCAGAGAATATTAAAGTTATTTGACACATCACGTATTTTAAAATTTGATTCTGAGGATGATTGACACATGGTGCATTACTGTGATGTACTTCATCAAATGAATTACATATTACTCTTTTTCCCAACACTTTTTCCCAAAGAGACTTTCCAGATATTCCACATACATCCTATTTTTTCATCTTACTTTATCAATCATTTGGAAATATGGTTTTACATTAAATCTGGGTTAAGACACCCATTGCCCTCAAACTCACTTAACTGTAATTTCCTGAAGACCTTGTTGAGCTTGCTCAGGTTTGGGGAACCCTGAGATAAACACATGGAGATGTTGCCTTGTGGATCTCATGTTGTGAAAAAAACAAACAAACAAAAAAAAATACTAATTGCTAGAGTAGAGTCTAACCACTATATTGTTCAGTTGGCAAAAGTCAACAAGCAGCTCTTCATTCTCATCCACTGACCTCAGACCTTCTGTGCTTATGAACTCTCTGCTTGTGTTGACATTGAAGTCATCAGCTATGTTAACCATTTACGTCCATTTATGGAGTCTCATCCAGCACCCTCTGCAGTAGCTCATGAAAGCTGGTGTTAGTCTCTTGGTTTGCATCAGTTTTGTTTGTGCATGGTGACCTTTGGAACTTAGTGTGGAATGGAGCTTCAAGGATCCTCTTGTTAATCAGCTCATATTTTAACAGGCTTTCTGCTTGTGTTCATGATATGAATATTCTACTTTTTCCTCTCCCTTGCTGTATACTTAAGTACTTCGTGAAATTCATGCATAAAAAGCGAGAAAATATCTGCAGCTTCTTGTTGATAAAAATGCTACAACTTTTAAATATAGATACTTTTTGTACTTCTATACTTTTAAGTTCCTCGCAATTGTTGGAAGTTTCCATCATTATAAGACAACACTTCCACACCACTAATGAAGTTTTCTGGCTTTCCATGTTTTTAACTGTTATGTGGTAGGGGGCGCTATTGTACACATTCTGTACAGAACCTCCAGTTCAAAACACAGGCAAAAAGCACAGAAATAGGCAAAACATGTAGTTTGATGTACTATCTGAGCTATATTTTAACTACAATTTCATAGTCTTTTTACACCCCTGGTCATCAACTTCATAACAGAATCAGTTTGGCACCCCTTATAAAGGTGTCTTTAATATCCCAGGAGAGCAACTTCATGCATTTCAAGCACATCTAGGGCGATTTCTGCAGCTGAGGTGGGATCCAACAGAGATTAATCAAATTGGAAGTGCACTGCAGCAACAGTGCAAACACAAGAGGGTCAGCAGTCCTTTTACAGGCCCACTGTGTAGAAACAATTTATCCTTCCGATTCAAGTGCTGGTCTTGTGCTACTTGCTATAAATAACACTGTAATGGAGAAATAAATCAACTCTCTGTTTAAAGCGAGTACACACGTGTCTGAGTGAATGTAATTGCTATGTATTATATTATAACAAATGTTTAGCATTCTTAGAATCTCACCATTAGAATAATGAAACTGATGCGGCAAGAAGCAAATTGTGATGTCAAATTCTCTGTTAAAACTGGTCTTTTTTTTGACATTTTTTTATTCCACCACAGTTCTCAGATGTTCTGTACATCATGCTGGCATCCCTAGCTTTATTTTTGTGTTTGATGTTGCTTTGTCAAAAAGAACCTGAATTGGCCTTCAGCACCATGTTGGTTTTCAATGGTCAATGCACTAATCTACTCGCTGCTTATGAGCAGCATTTTAATGTGTCTGTCCCAATGTGTGGCTGTACACCAGCTTATTTCCACCCATCTGCGTGATTTATTGTATAATGATCCCTCAGGTGTTAATGCGTGTCACACATAATTCATTCATATTTACACTAGTCAGCAGCACTTGAGATGAGGAATTGGCCAGTGGGGATGGCTTAAGGTAATGCAGCTGAAATAATCAATTTTTGGTATTTGATGTGTTGCCAAAAAGCACTTTAACCTCTCCGAAATGTCTTGTAGACTAAAATGTTTGGTGTCAAATTGATTTAGCTCTGCAGCCTTAAAAAACTGGTGGAGAGCATGA
The DNA here is from genome assembly GCA_032353835.1 of Enteromius viviparus. Lineage (NCBI taxonomy): Eukaryota > Metazoa > Chordata > Actinopteri > Cypriniformes > Cyprinidae > Enteromius > Enteromius viviparus. Next base: position 13,668,122 of record JAUCNO010000663.1, read on the forward strand.
GTGAAGTCAGAAGAAAAGGGATTTTAAAATCACACAAATAAGCTTGAATCAGTGAATTTTAAAAATTATGGTAAAACTTTGCCATTCTGGTGCCATTTATATTACATATTTTGTTGACCCTGAAACAACATTGTAATCCAAAAATTTTAAATATGACCATATCCCAAACCTAAACCTTACCATGAGTAATCCCTAAAATGAGAGGAAAATATATAACGACACTGATGTACAAGCACCAAAAATTTTAAGCCTAAACTTTGCCAAAGCTATAAACTGGCTCTTCAGATCTAAAATGTTCAAATAACAATGTTGTCCCAGGGTCAACATGGATGTTGATCCAGGAACACATTACAGTTGTAAAATCAGGTTCTGTATTGGAGAACAATTGGGTACGTTAGGTCTTAAAGTGACAGCAGTCTGATATACTTGCTGCTTTCTGCATCCTTAAGCAGACAACAAAATAAAAATAGAACTGAACTGAAAGTTCTTCTATCAATGTTATAAGAATCGATGTATATATATTTCATGTTTTAAAGTTAAATATTTATACATATAACTGAAAAGTTGCCAAGACTGCATAATTTTTTTTCAAAACAGTTACAGTTAACTTTTTAAAACATTAACAGAGTTGACAATGACAGAGTTGACATTTTTCACCATTTTGTGCTTTAGCTCAAATTGCTAACCTCAAAACAGATATAACATAGGATGGCTGAAAACAGAATTTAATTAATTTTATTATTGTTTTAAAAAAGTGAAAGGGAGAATTATGTGAAATATCATTATATATTTGACAAATAGTTAATCTAATATGTATCTTACACATTTTGCTCAAATTTATGAGAGAGGAATAATGACATACCTCTCAGAGTTTCTAGCCAGAGGAAGTGACATCACTTGGTGCAAATCACATGGTTTTTCTAGCAGTGCTTTAGAGATTGTTGACTTTTTATAACAGAGGTAACAGAGTTGACCAGAATGTGGAGACAGACATAAAATATTATTTTTAGTGACAGGTTAATATAGTTTGTGTTATTATTTAAAACTGATGTAATGAAGTTCTTGTTTTTAAAAAATAAGAGAAGGTTTGTCTGGGAGACGCAAAATTATTATTTTTTTTTTTATTACCAACTATTTATCCAAGTAGTAATACCTATTAATAAGTAATAATTTCACATAAACCAGCACCTAAATGGCATATAAAAATAAAGGAAAATTCCATCTGTGGGTGGTTACAAAATGTTTGAACAAATATTGGATGAAGGAATTTATCATAGCTTTCCCATCCGGTAATCTCATTACTAAAATGTTTTTAATTGACATATGACCCCACTTTTCATAATCAGAAAGTAAAACATATCATTCGCCTGATTTAGACTGTTATAACATAGTCTGTAACAAGGGATCTGGTGATGTCCTCCACGTGTAATTAGGCAAATGGGGCTGCTGTTAAGCCCAATGCCTATAGGGTCATGTTTCATTATTCTAAATGACTAATACTTCAGTTACCGCTTCGTGAGGCACACACTGTATTCATGTATTTGGCACCATTGTGCTCATAGATTTGAATGATAATCAGTTTGAGTCCTTGCCAAGACTAAAGAGACAGCATAAACGACTCTGATGGACAGGCATTAATGGATTATGTAAGCCACCAGTTATTGGTGGCAGCCATGTGCAATGATGTAATGCTTACCAGGGGTTAAGGTCAATGGTCGACAGCTAATGGAGAATTATATATGCAGTCTTAGACTATTAAAACAGCCTGATCCTACAAAGATGGAAACTTTTATTATCCATTTTGGAATATCAAAGAGGAAGACGGTAAATGCAATAGCTTGGTAGCTTTGTCAGCGTAAATGGCAGACGTTATGGGATTTTGTGATCAATAATGGCTGTCGAACCCGATCACGCCAGTGGATTAACATCATGTTCTTATTAAGCTGGGAAATGAAGTCACAGAATCAAGTGGAGTGAGCAATCAGATTGTGCTGACACAGAAAAGCTTTCCTTGAAGAGATGTCGTAGTCCATTTGAAGTGTGCGGCTGCTTCCTGACATTTCAATGGAGACAGCGCATCTGTCAGCCTCTACAATTCAAACAAATAAAAACTATTTTAAAAGCTTTTAGGTTTTCTAACAGCAAACAAAACGTCTAATAGTTTGTCTTAAAGTTGTACTGCAGATATATGACAAAATATAACCGTGAAGTGTGGTTTATATGAAAATATCTAAACATATTTCTTTGGGCTCACCCATTTCAAATGAAAGACTATACATGCTCTGCTTCAACCACATAAACAAACATTAAATCTAAACGCAACACATGCTGCAAGAGTTTCTTGACTAGTTTCAGGAAATTAGTCATATGAGGTAGCCTATAGGCATACTCTAGTGAGAAATCTCCTAAATATAATTTAGATATTTAGAGTTGTTGCGTAAATAATCATAGAAACCTGTTAACATCTTACCACAAGAAACATGGATGCCAATGGTGTAAATCACTTAGTTTTAGCCATTTTTAACCAGACTAACATTACCGGCATGCCTTGTGGCTGTGAGAGATTTCAAAAGGTTTGGATTCAAATGCTTGCAAGATGTTGGGAGATATAATATGTGAAATGGCTGTAACATATTTATAAGCTCAATAAGGGAAATATAGATATTAATATAAATAATTACTATTAATCATGATTAATTG
>JAUCNO010000663.1:13691280-13699250 GCA_032353835.1 Enteromius viviparus
ATTTTTTCATACCTTGTTGCACTAAAACACAGGTTCAATACGAGATCTCCGGCACATTTTTATTATGTTGATATAGGTACATATTGCTGTGTTTTTATTATGCTAAATTTTCGGGGACTGTCAAAAAAAAAAGTTAGTGCTCTAATGTTGGAAAAATGCCCTATGCCAATTCCAACCCTAACCCTAAACTTTCCAGATAGTGTTATCAAAACTCAACTATGCAATTTCAACATTTTTTTTTTTTTTTGAACCGAAGTTACACAGGGTGCAAACCACTCTGTACTCTTTGAGCTACCAAAGCATCTATGGAAACACATGATATGAAGCTGGATATCTGTGATGCTAACATTCAGGATAATAATAATGTTTTGAAGTCAGATGATATTCTTCAAGTAACTGCATAAAATATTTTGCTTTATTAATCGAAACTCGAAAATCGAAATATTTTTTGAAAAGAATTAGAGGTTCACTCCCTCTAGTGTTCATTTCTTTTGGCAACTGCAGTGATATGTACTTGTTGGTACATATTTCGTGTCTCGCTAAAAAAGTACATTTGGGCCATAAGTCCAGGTAGATAAAACCTCAAGCTACAAGAATGCTTGTGAGCAAATAAAACAAAAACAAAGACCTTATACAACTGTATTTCTGGACCTTGAATGTGTCAGTTGTTTTTCTATCTATGGAGAATCAGCTCTCTTTCTGATTTAATCAAAAATATATTGGGTTCTGAAGATAAACAAAAGTTATGAGGGTGAGAAATTAATCACATAATTTACATGTTTGGGTGAACTGTACCTTTATATTTATCCAGGGTAAAAAAACGAGCAACAAGCAACATATTCCAGATTTGCAGACTTCCAAAATCCTACCGCATTTCTAAACACCTTGCTAAAATGTCTCATCATTCAAAGGTGTTGGCTGCATGATAAAGTAGTGTATTAAACTCAGCATGAGGTAGGAGCAGCTATTGAAGTGTGTGAGCCGGTGGCCCAGCTGTTGCTCTGCAGTGAGACTGGCATGCTGAGCAGGCAGGTTGTCATCTCCATTTAGAACATGTGGTGAAGGCTCAGTGCGGGGAAATGGGTTTGGGTAAGGGCTGAGAGAAGGGCTTTTATGTCGGGTAAACTCCTATCAAACCCTGTCTGACTTTTTCATCACCGCATGACTGCCATGCCTCGGGGGTCTGTTTCGATTGGGGCCAATCACACAGAACTCTTGCAAGTAATTTAGACTAGAAAAAACAAAAAACTGTCTAAGATGTATGCTAGCCTAAGCCAGACTTTTGACTGCTATGTTACTATACTGTCTATAGTTAAAATTGATTTTCTTCTTTTTTATAACATCTGATTTATACTATCTGAATTTTGAAATTTGTCAATTGTGACATTGCAAAAGCAACGCAATAAAACTAAATTTTTAGATTGATCTGTGTTCAAATTAATCAGAATTAAATTTAATAATTAAATTTGATTTTAAGGAAGTGGAATTAAATAGCAATTATATTAATAGAAATTCAGGTCACTGTTCGAAGTGTAGTTTTTTTTTCTTTCAGTAAAGGTTACTCATAAATGTTGTCATGTACACAGTATCTGGAGGATTTCCAAACTATTGCCGTCAGGCTCCTCAATTCCCTGACATCTTCCACCTCGAGGAGAAACACTAGACCGTTCAACTGAGGCTAAATGCAGTAACTAAAGAAATGTTTACTGCCAGTGGCAACTCTATCAATATAATACAGTGTTTTATTAATATTTCATCACAAATGTTGCCAACATTCTGTATTCGAATGGAATGAACTAATTAATATCAAGCGTCCCAGCTAGCAAACTCCCCACGATGATCATGGCATAAGCGGAAGATAAAAGAAAAGAAAGAATTATTACTTCAAGTATTCTTACCTGCCGCTACCAAAGCAAAGGTCCATCGCTTGCATAATTATTATTGCATTGCACATTGTTATTATTGCAAATTAGTAGTTTTATTCAGAAAGGATGCATTTAATGGGTGAAAAGTGACAGTGAGAAGACATTTTTACTGTTACAGAATCCTATTCATTACAGAATCATTGTTTAAAAAACAATCTAGATGTTAGACGTAGGTCATTCATATTAATTCATACAAACTGGCAACTCGTAAAATATGTACAATTTTGCAAAAATCATACGAATTGGTATGAGTGAGGTCGTACGAATTGTTATGCATTAGCTACCACGTAAAATGCCTTGAGCCTTGAGGTTGTGTTTTCATGGCCGTTTAAAAATGGGATTTTATTGAGGCAAACGTCACAGTAAATTTGTTAATAGCAAGCTTTGGACAAGCATGACTGATGATGTTTACTAATTTTGATCAATATATATATATAAATCAGCGCAAACAAGGCATCATGGCGAGGTTAACTATCTTGTCATTTAAACACTATTTCAATCCTTTCACTTCTACCTCATCATAGCGTTTTCTCTCTTACTCTCTGTCTTATTCCATGTATATTTTCCTCTCAATCACTAATCCGCAGCACTGGTGTATCCTGAATGAACTTTCTAGTTAGTTAGCTTTCATTTTTTATGTCACTCAACGACATTGCAATCATTGAGGTAGTTAATCGAATTCCCATCCTTTATTAAGGGCAATGATTAAGGGCTAGATTTAGCAAACCCACGTGGGAGCAACTTGATTACATAGCAGCCGTCATGAATAAGCGGCACTAGATTAGCAGGGAGGTCTGTATGTGTTCATCTAGTATCCTCAACCACACAATTATACACCGAACACACTAATTACTCATCCACGCTCTGCAGACTCCCATGATGTCATTGAGTACACTAGGTACTTCATCTATTGGCAGATAAACTTTAAGCTACCGAATGAAGTGAAAATGTTTAATGACCTTAATTATTTCCTACCGACCATGAAACTGTATTTTCTGTACTGCTTTCTTTTGTTTCTTAGCCAATCGAAATATAGATTTTTCTCTTGCTGCAGGTTATTGAGTCACTCATAGCACCATAAAATATGAGCCATTCCTTCACACATTGTGAGTTTGTTCCTATTGTTTTGGTCGTCTAATGTGTTTTTTACATATTTATTGAATATTCATGTCGCCACTGGAGTTCTGGAAAAAGGTAAAACTTTAGGCAAAGCTCGCTGAAACACATATTGAAACAGAATACTCACCAAAGCCAGTTTATATTCTCTTGTGTTGAAGTAGTGTAATTAAAATCTTAAAAGTATATCTTTGTACTTGCAGGTAATAGGATATATAATATAATAGTGTACATACATAGTTCACTTTTCTGCACTTTTTTGATGTCAGTTGAGAAGTTTTATTTTAAAAGTTTCTTCATGTATTAACAGCCTACCGTCATGCTATAAAGTACACCCACATAAAATACTTGATTATAATTTTAAAGGGATAGGTTACTCCAAAAATGAAATGAAAATCTTAATTAGTCACCCTCATGTTGCTCCAAACTTGTAAGACCTTAATTTATCTTTGAAACACAAATTCATTTGAGAGCTCTCTAACCCTCCCACAGACAGAAAGGATCCTTACACGATCAAGGCTTAAAAACTTAGTAAGGAGATCAAAAAAAAAAAAGTAATAATCCATGTGATATCAGTGGTTCAACTGTAACTTTACAAAGCTACAAGAATACCTTTTATGCTCAAAGAAAACAAAAATCCCCAAATGCTCCAAAATGCCACTATAGATTGATGCAGTTGTGGCGTAATGGATAGCTAGTTGGACTTCTAACCCAAAGTTCATGGGTTTGAGTCCCGGGATGGACTTGGAGGAAAAATCAGCCCTGGCATTTTATGGTCCAGCCGGCCCAACACCACAACTGTGTACATTGACCCCCAGTTTCACAGACAAGGCTTAAGCTAGTCCCAGACTAAATTGCATGTTTAAGCTGTCTCAAATGAAAATATCTTGCTCTCACATATCTTAAAACATGTCAGTGTCACTGTTCTGTGTTAAGGTGCTCACCTGTAATATTTTCTTATAAGGCATTTTTGTAAAAGTTGCTTAAATATCTTAATTTAACTTATGCTTAGTCCTGGTTTAAGCTAAGCCCTGTTTGTGAAACCGGGCCATAGACTACTATAATTTTAAATTCTGCCAGTAATCTTCACACTACACACTATGGTACAGCAAAGACCTCCACAAAGAATGAAAACACTGATAAAGTACTGGTGGCTTTAATATTGAAAGTTAGGTAGGCTATTTGAGATACAAACCCAATCAATAAGTTGGTGCAATAACATCCCATATCGTTGGATAAAAATAAAACGTCAGGTCATATTTAAACTAGATGCATTCGCATTCGCGCAACCTTATACACACATTCGATTTTTTTGCTGTTTTAAAAAGTGTTCACGTATTCTACAGTCGTGGCTTGCACAGGCATTAAGGGTGTACTCACACTAGGCAGTTTGAACCGTGCCGTGAGTTTGACCACCAAAGCGTGTTTTTTTTTACTAGTGTCGGTGCTACGAAACGTGCCTGGGCGCGGTACGTTTAGCTGTCCCTGGCCCGGATGGAAGAGGTGTGCCAGAGCACGGTACAGTTGGACTCGGGCGTGGTTCGCATGTAGTGTGAGCGCTAACCATGCTGGAGCACAGAACAGGATGCGCAACGTCACATTTTTGCTACTCACCAAAACAACAAACCTCTGCTATGGCAGAGGTGCAATGTTTGTTAAACAATAAGCTGTAAGAGGGCTGTGGACCACCGTGGACCAAACAACTCAAAATTAATATCCACAGAAAAACAGGGCAATGGACTCCATTGCGTTCACCGAGAGCGCCACTCTTCCTGTTTATCCTGAAAATGCCTCACCATAATGACGTAAGCGTGCTCCGGCACGCTTGCAGAAATCATATGTGAGTGCAGGCCAGAGGGGGAGTGGGGACAATCATACTCTGGACTGGTTCACGGCAACCATGCCTAGTGTGAGTACACCCTAAGACAGGTAAGATTCCTCTGTTCCCCTTCATGCGAGATTATGTTATTAAGCTCCCTACATTTTGCTGCTTCCACTTGTAGGCTATTGCGTCTTTCTCCCACAGCTTCTCTGCACCCCCCTTTGCTCTTTTCTGGTTTATCCATTGTTATAGATGGACTTATCTCAAACTCTGGTTGAACAGATTTTGTCAAGGGGAAATGAGGGCTGGCCAGGAGTCGAGGCAGGGCGTAGCCTGAGATTTCATTGGACGTGCTCAATGTGCTTAAAGACAGTCAACCAATGGGCCTCGATACCCTACCATTGCGGTAATGAATAAATTGGCCTAATAAACTTTTTAAAAATATTAAATTTTGACTGAGAGAGACAAAAAAATGTGGGTCAGCCCGGCAGGCATTGCCCGGTATGCCCTATGGTCAATCGAGGCCTGTTTGAGTCCCAGGTTCGGCAGGAATTGTGGGTGGGGGGAATTAATAACCAGCACTCTCTCCACCTTCAATACCACGACTGAGGTGAGACCCCTGAGCAAGGCACCATTTCCCCAACTGCACTGTGTGTGTGTGGTTGTTCATTTCTCACTGCTGTGTGTGTGCACTTGGATGGGTTAAATGCAGAGCACAAATTCTCAGTATGGGAAACCATCCTTTCCATGAATAACCCATCTCTTTACTTCATTGTTATCCAAACATTACATTCATAGATGAATCTACACTTGTGTGAATAAACTTTAAGGGTCAGTTCACCCCAAAATGAAAATTCTGTCATTAATTACTCTCCTTCATGTCTTCCAAACCCATAAGACCTTCATTTATCAGCGGATCACAAATTAAGATGTTATTGATGAAATTGGAGAGCCATTACGCACATGTGCATGTAAACAAGGCTGATTATATCAAATACATTAAAGCTTGAGTATGCGTTGCATTATGGTACTCTCCAAAATGTTGGGAGACGTAACTCAGGTTAGAAGAATGGTTATTCTATATTTGTTTTCTTTGCGCAAAAAAAACGTATTCTCCTAGCTTTGTGTTCTGAAGATGAACAAAAGGTCTTTGGTACGACATGAGAGTGACATAATTTTCATTTTAGGGTGAAGTAATCCTTTAAATTGTACTTAAGCATGTAAAAAAACACTCGTAAGTCCAACTGATTGAATTTAATATACATTTAAACTAAAATAAACTGTTATTTAATTACATGCAATTCAGAAAAAACACTCAGGTGGCACTTAAGTGTAGTATTTTAAAGCATAATATTTCCATAATAAACACTCCTTTTAAAAGTATGCTCAAGTGCTCCCTTTCTGCTGACAACTTTTTCCACAAGGACTGGGTGGTAGTTTTGAACCGTTTCTACTGATATGATATATTAAGATGCACATATGCATCTAAAGGTACTAAAAAGGCCTCCGTTCTGCAGCCTGTATAATGCCCCAAAATAAGTGTGTTTGTAGGATGCAATTATCTTCCAAGCGTTTTGTCATTTTTAAAAGGGATCCTTTGAAGAGACATAAGTCCCTTCAGCTGCCTCAGACAAAAGCCGATTCTTTTTTTGCTTTCCCACCATTACCTCTCCCACACTCAGTTTTATTAACACATGAGTTAGAATTGATCGTTTTGCTTCTCTTTTTCTCACCATATCACTCGCAAATCCATACTTTGGGTCTGTTTTTTTTTCTCTCTTTTTTGATGAATATATTACCATAAATTTAGTCAAATCCACACATGGATGTCGCTTCTAATGAGGCCACATTACCATTTCAGACAGAGCAGGCGCTGGTTTTATCTTCTGTTCATGGAGACACGCTGCCTCAAAGAGAATGGCAGAAGCGAGCAGTAGAGGCTCTGTCATTCTCAATAAAGCATGATGGTGTTTATCAGGGAGGATGGTTCCCTTTGCCAATTGTTATAACCTCGCGAGCAGAATCCAGATCTTTCACCGATGCAAGCTGCAGTCAGCTAATGTGGGCTTTTGTGTCATGGATAGCAGCGTTAGCATGCAGGTGGCAGTGTCCGGGACTTAGGTGTGCTGAATCAGAATGTTTGAGTTGACCCAGGTTACTGAACATAGGTTGAGCTGACAATGAATGACCCAAAACAGATTTCTCATCTCAATTTAAGGCCATTGTGGTTCAAAACCATTTTTAACAGTTTTCAGGGTCATCAAATTGTTTGTCAAATCAAAAGAGGGTCTGGATCTGCCCTTGGGCATGAAAAGCCTTTTATCTACAGTATATGGCACAGTGTTTAGTCTCTTAAAGCGATCTCTCTCTTTGTCTATCTGAGCAGAAGTGCCAAAAAACTGGTGTTAAAAAATTACCTAAAATATTCATAATTTAAAAGAAGCATTTTGATTATATTTCTACTTTTATTTTAAAGTAATAATTTATTAGAAATGTATATATATATATGGATGGTTCTATAATTGGGGGTACATTTGATGTCGCCGCAAAAATAATAGTTATTATTTTTTTTCTGCTTCTTTTCAAATGGTTATATTTTTTATTATTTAAATTAATTTATTATAATTTTTTGCTAATTGTTGTGAATTAAACGATGTTATAGTGTATGTTTTCCATAATGTATCAATGTGCAAACTAATTTTTTTTTCCCCTTTGGACAACATTTTATTGATTTAATTTATAACAGCCCTAAATAGTTACTTACTTAATTCTACAACATTAAATTATTTAAAATTATTATTTTTTTCTTAAAAAAATTGGTGTCCCTAAATCTGCATCAACTCTGTTACAATACCATATTTTAGCAGGAAATTATGTCACTTACACTCACTGATAAGATCTGAAGCTCTAAAAAAAGTATCTGTGCTCTCTCTGAGAAAATATTTGAATCCAAAAACTTACATCAAAAGTTATTTTTAGAATGTTAACTCTCTGTTACCACAATTTTACAAGGAAAACGTCTAGGTTACCTACACTCAACAAAAATATAAACGCAACACCTTTGTTTCTGCTCCGATTTTTCATGAGATGGACTTAAAGATCTAAAA
>JAUCNO010000663.1:13704730-13721383 GCA_032353835.1 Enteromius viviparus
ATAGATAGATAGATAGATAGATAGATAGATAGATAGATAGATAGATAGATAGATAGATAGATAGATAGATTCATTGTGCATGTTGTTATTACTATGAGGAATTAGGATGTTCTGATTTGATGAAAGTGTGAGTACCACTGCTCAGTGCTCTATTTCTATGCTTCTGCAATAAAGTAAAGCAGGATGTTCAGCACTCGTTACGCAAAGCCCCAAAGCACTTCAAAGCTATAAAGACAAATGGGAAAAATGAGTGTAGGATCATAATATACACGTATCAATATTACAATACTAAAGTATCATGGTCTAGATACTTATATTGTATCAGCATGCAGATCCCTGCAGACTACACCCAGACACACTCAAGATGTTTTGCGGGCATTGTACTCCATTGATTCATATATTGCTGCTTGGCCACCAAACACACACACACACACGCAGTATATTGTGCAGAAAAATCACTATGCAATTATTTCTCCCCTCCCACAGAAGCAAAAAAAAACTTTGCTAAAGGGGGAACTGAGCATCTGGTAAGTCAGAGAGCTGATCGGTGACCTGGATAATTCTATTGTCGGTGCTTAGATCCTCAACCTCACGACCTTCATGCTGCTAAGTATGTGAGTAATGAATGGTATGTTTATTGATATTTTCCTATGTACATATATCTACTGTTTACATTAAGCTAAATAAATAAATCATGATTCACTCCTCATCCATTTTCTGGGTGGTAGTTCCTTCTTCTGAGATCTGGAAGTTTAAACATTTCATACTATAGTTCCAAAATTCATAAATCCCACTTAGGAGGGTCAAAAAATCACTCAAATTTAGCTAAGATAAATTTAAACTTTAAAGTTTTAAACATGTAATTGTAGTCAACATGCAATTAAGAATGTTAGATCACTATAATCAGTTCTCTTTTTAGAAAGTATGCTGCTATATTTTTCACAAAGGAATGTTGATTTATTTAACAAAATGCAACTAGAAATTCCATGAAATCTTTTTGAACTCCACATTCAGTTCGGACCTTCTCAAGCATTAAGATCACGGCTGCTCTTCATGTTTGATTTGTTTTTGGTTGGACAGACAGTTCTTACTCAGATCTGGATCCTAAAGCCCCACAGGATGTTAGCCTTGTGATTTTCAAGCACTTTCTGTGGAGTATAACATTTGGACTTGAGAGTTCTCAGCAAATACCCAGGGCAGATGTTCCTGTTCTCAGTCCTGCTGACTTCAGCTAGCTCATCAGTGTATGTTGTTAATGCATCTTAGGAGCTGGATTGTCCCTGGAGATTCACTGTACAGTCTCTGTGTTTAGACCTTTCTATTGATCGAGTACAAAGTTCTTGTGCTGCCATGATTAACACCCATGTGCTTTTTATCAGGCCTGACACTTACAACAGCTTGAGATTTTACTATACTAGGTTCTACTGTACTTCTAGTTGTTCCACCACATCAGAGTTGAGGTGTAGACTAAATAACATTTGTTTAATGTGAGTGATTTGATATTATAATTACTTTACCGCTCAAAAGCTGTTATTGGCATCAATTCTACATGTCAGAATTGTATATAAAGTGTTATTATGACACTGAATGGTTCCAGTGACATTTTAAATGATCTCAGCATGAGTTGAGTGTCATTAAATCACTAATAAAATAATCTTCTTTTTTTTTAGACTTTGTGAATGTTAAAGGATCCACTAATCAGTGCTCTACCACAGTGTTCACTTTATCTAATAGAAAATCAGATTTTTTTTGATAAAGTCTTTGTGGTCTGTAAATATTGACTTGCATTGATTTTTGCTTACCTCTGTCAATGTCACAAAAAAAAATAAGCACATGCTGCTTTAAGTTAGTATCCTGATGTGTAACACTGAGCATGCCACAATAAGCAACAGCAACACAATTATCCACTTCCTTGAATGAGGGACATGCTCGTATAGCCTGAGGGAGAAGACTCCTTAAAACTAGTATTCAAGTGTCAGACTAAAAATAAAATAAAATCGAACTTAAACTTGCTAAAGCACTTCAGTCACTGAATATTGGATAACTATTTTAAATATAACATTCATATAAAAGAGTTAAAACACTTAAGACACTTAAAACAATATTTTAATGTGAAACTAAAATCGACAGTATGTGAGGGTGAGTAGTTGGCTGCCTCCAAAAATCAAACAACTACAAAAAAATATACTATATACTATATACTCATTAGTATATGATGACGTGTGCAATTCTGAAGGCATCTATAGAGTCTTAATTTAAAGGTGCTCTATGCGATGTTGCAGGATTTCATTTTTATCTCAAACTGTATGCATCACCCCTTGATCGTCTTGATGTCTGCCCTCTGAATACATTGGGAAAATGACCGTGTTTTTTCCCAATGTATTCAGAGGACAGACAGCAAGACGATCAAGGGGTGATACATACGGTTTGAGATAAAAATTCAATCAAGCTAAAATCCTGCAACATCGCACCTTTAATTTTGTCATCTTTTGATCATTTCAATCATTTGACTGATTAATTCATTCAGGAACAAAGCAAGTGACTGTATTTATAAATAATTTACTCAACTAATTTGTCCTGAAAGCCATATTCATTCAGTTAATACCCAGAGACATGCAATGCCTGCTTTGGCTTTGCTCTGAACTTCTCTGATTGGCAAAAAAAAAAGCAAAAACTGAACCGTTTTGTAAAATCAGTATCATATTTGGGTTATGCTTTATTTTGATAAACTGTTTTGGCCATACAATAAATGTCAACCTTTTTGCATGCCTAGCCACTCCCCCGTTCACATGGGTATATGAGATGGCAGCGTGCAAACCACCATTAGCTTTTTTTAGTACGCGAGGTAGGAGTTTTCTCACCTCTGATAAAGCCCATGATCGCTGTCTTGTCTGGGCCTCAGTCACGCTGAGACAGCTTTCGCCGATGGTTCATGCCCTCATTGAGAGCACATATCCATGGCTTTGCTCAGGTCATGGCTTACTTTCATTAGAAGGCTAGATTTATCCACTACCCCTTCTAATTCGCCGTAAAGGATTCTTGGCTGCATCGGCTAGTGGCAGACCTCAGGGTTACAATCAGGAATAATCCACTGGGAAAGTCCCATGGAGCTTCCAAAAGACGATTAGGGTTAGGTTAGGGTCCCACGGTGAACCTAGTGTCTCCTTTGGTGCCCCGGAAGAGGATGAGATGTCTCTCGCTACATCCGAGGAGAGGCTGTTCGCTGTTGGCTATGCTCCTCAGGTCAGCCACGAGCATTGGGCTGGAGGTGAATCCCCCACCAACCCCTGAACGCTTGAGACATGAAGATTGGTTTCTGGGCTCCGGGCATGACTCCCAGCAGGGGGTATGCAGGGATCCCCCAGGCAGAGCGTGCGGTTGCAGTACACTTGTTCCGGCAAAACGCTGACACCTTGGGGAATCGCTCGTGTCTCCTGTCCAAAGCCGAATGCAGGTACTGTGCACGGCAGCCGTCTTTGCTCTCTGGGCGACAAAGGTCACGTCTTGCCTCCCGGACGCCTCGCCTTCGGGGCCAAGCCGCCTCTCTACTCCTGACTGCTACATTGAGCCCCTTTGGGCTTCCCTGTCTCCCCGCACCTTTACCAAGGTGGTGGAGGGTGCCCTGACTCTGTTTGGGGGAAGGGTATCTGAATTCTTGACCTCTATCTCTAATTTTAGCCCGCTCGAAGGATCAGTTGTGCGAACACAGGGACATGGTGCTTAGGCATCTCAGCCTATTGGGGCTTCTGGTCAAAAAGGAAAGTAAAACAGTGCCTTCTGACAGCGGTCTCTCTAAAATTCTTTCAGAGGCTCCTGGGGCATATGGCAGCCTCCGTCGCAGTTACAGCACATGGCCTGTTACATATGAGACCAATTCAGCATTGGTTGTGCAGCTGAGTCCCGAGATGGGCATGGCGCCATGGCTCATTCAGGATAGGCGTTTCCATGGAGTGCTGCCACTTATTTAGCCCCTGGACAGATTCTATGTTACTACTGGCTGGGGTGCCCTTAAGACAGGTGTCGAGGCATGTAGTAGTCTCCACGGATGCTTTTCTGATTTGAGCGGCTTTGGGCTCCTGGACAGTACCCCGACTGCAGTGGCATATAAATTGCCTCAAGTTGTTGGCCATACTGCTTGCCCTGTGCCGGTTTCGACCAATGTTACAGGGCAGGCATGTGCTGGTCTGGACAGCGACGGTAGCGTACATCAGCCATCAGGTTGGTATTTGTTCCTGTCACCTGACGCAACTTGCCCGCCATCTCCTCCTCTGGAGTCATTCACGGTTTAAATGACTGCGAGACATTCACGTTCTGGGGAACCTAAATCATGCAGCCATTGTGCTTTCACGACAGCTCACTTTACCCAGAGAATGTAGACTCCATCCTAGGATGATCCAGCAAATTTGGATTCGATTCGGGGAGGTCCAGGTGGATCCAGTGTAAGTATCAGTTTTGTTTTTTCTCTATATAGCATGTTTTTGTTGTTGTTGTCATTTTTTGTTACCCAAAGTTGTTTTTAGTTCAGATTCATCACCGCAATCTAAGTCACTAAGATTTGTGCCAATTATTGCCGGTTATAATTTGATTCCTGGCAACCACACACAGCTGGCTATATTAACTTTGATGGAGCATCAGCATATGCCCTGAGAGAACCCACTGCTTTCTGAGCTTTATTGATCATCTGCCGTCCAATCTGCCACTGACTTTTTTTGCTCAATTGAGAAAGAGAGATTGGTCAAATACTTCATCAGTGCGCTTTGACAGCTCACCCATTTGTTACCTTATCAGAGACACCACCTGTGTTCCCCTATTACCAAGATCACTCAAGCCTAGATGCTGAAAAATGAAGAGGAGTCTTCCTTAGAATAGAACAGTCTTATTAGCGATACGGTTTTTGTCCTTATAAATGCAGTTTATGCCTTTTCAAGTTGTCTTTGGCAGTCCAGATAATACACTGTGGCCTTAAATGACACATTTTAAAGTGTGCACCAAATAAAATTTCACCAGATGAGCGCTCCACCAGATGGCTAGCCATTCAGAAAATAAACACAGACCCATTTTAAAAGCACCGCGTGAGTTTTAATGCTAGCTTTCCAAGTCTCGAAGGGAGCTCTAAGTATTTCCAATCGGGACAGGAAACGTTGCTAAAGCATCAGCATAATTGAGGAAACGCAACATATTAGCACAGTTAGCTTTCTCCGTTGCAAACGTCTGACTAGTTTTTGTTTTGAGTGTCTTGGAGCGTCTGCCTCTGTTTTTCAGCAGGAAATTAAGTTAAAATCAGATTTGTCCGGGTGTTATTTATGGTGGTGTGGCACTTTGATGCGTCCGAAAATAGCATCGCCTCCTGTCTCCCCTTATCTAAAATGCCATTACATGCTGGCAATGAGTGTTCAACATTTATAGAAAGCTTCCCTTGAGGAAACCACACTCATCTATTTTTCAGCGTGGTTCTGCTTTTATAATTAGCACGAATTAGCATCAACATTTCCCACTTACAGCACACACACATACACACTGTAAGCAAGGGAATCAGAGTCATATGATGTTACAGATGGCTAGCATGGATGATCTGTCACAATTAGACGTGAAACTTATTTAACACCCATATCAATTCGCCCTAGAGAGGACAGCAATTATGTTGGTCTAATGGCTGCCCTTACGCTTGGCTTTCCACTTCTTTGCGTTTATTCAATATGCCACACATTTGAATACTGCAAGGAATTACATACAGGACTGCGGCTCCAGCTGGCTGCTTTGTCTTTAGTGTGATTCCCACTTAAACCTGACATGCTGAGACCACTGAGCTGTGTTAATCTCTCCCTGCTCAGACAGGCTGAATTCACAGTACAAATGCATGGTTCCTAGGGCTATACTACATCAAGTAAGCCATTAGTGGATTTTCATTTATATATGTACCAGAAATAGACAATAAGAACCTGTTCCATTAGCCATTGAAAAGATTAATAAAGTTTTTTGGCTCTGAATGTGTAAAACTTTGCACAAAAAAATAAAAGCACTTACAAAAGTAACACTTCACAGTTTTTGGTAGTAATGCATTATCTAATAATAAGCATTGTAAGGCATTGAGAAAAAAAAAAGTAGGCCTACAACTTCATTGTTTGTTCATGTGAATTCGTAGAGCATTAACTAATGTTAACAAATGCAACTTTTTATTTTAAAATGTTTTATACTACAGGACCATTGAATGCTTGAATCCGATTGGCTGACGAACCTTCTATGTCACTTCCATATCACATAACCAAATGGTTTCTACTATTTCAAAGGTCTTACAAACATAGATATATATACTTACAACAGCAAAATAACTATCTCTCTCTCCCACTCTTTATCTCTCTCTAACAAACACACTTCGGGTGTGCATTATTTTTCGAATAATTCAACGGCCCATAGTCAATTATTGCTTACTTAATAAACATTGCAATTAAATAATTCATTTGTTGTTAACTAATACTAAAAAACAATCATTTTCTAAATAACGATTTTTAAAACAGTTAAACATTAAAAACAGCTTGTTCTCTATCCATTAACTTTAAGCAAATTAGCAAAACGTAATCTAACACAAGTTTTTTTGAAAGAATTCTCTTAGGGTCATCGTGGCTGTTCAAAAATACTGTAAATAGTAATGTGTTAAATGTTACTACTATTTAAAATAATTGATTTTCAGAATATTTTAAAATTTTTATTAATTCCTGTTCATTTTTTAGCATCATTACTCCAGTCTTTAGTGACGCATTTTCCTTCAGAAATCATAATGCTGATTTGTCGCTTATGAAACATTTCGTATTATCAGAGTTGAAATCAGTTGTGCTGCTCAGGATCTTTTAGAGACCAAGATCACACATGGCTGAAACCTAGTGACCTTTTGTAATCATCCTTGGAAGTGAGCTCACAGTGGGAGACGCATGTTGTCAAGAACATGTTGCTCGGGACTGATCTTCATCGGAGTGAAATGTTGATCAAAAGATAAAGTCAAAGCATCCCAATTTGTTGGCTCGGCACAGCGCTGTCCTGAATCACAAGCCTTGCTCTATTGATCGGCGCTGCCATGCTAAAGAGTTGCTGGTGTCTCAGAGCGTCCTGTGTCTGAGTCAGCATGTCGATGCATTTGATCTGTAGATGCACCTCAGGTCTTTACTCTCCATTCGTTTAATAGAGATGGAAAACCTGGTCTGCTCTCAAAGGTGAAAATTGAAGATTCAGCACAAAAAGGCTCAATAGAGGTTTTCAAGCCCTTAGTCGAGCTTTATTGCTTAAAAAAGATGAAGGGAGGAACTGTGGATGGGAAATTGGACATTCATTATACTCACCACCAACCAAGTCAAATATCTCAAAGGTTTAAATCTTTATGTATTTGGACACGTTTCTAGTTCCAAAACATCTGCTCTGTTTCTTTCTGTGAAGTACTACGTTTCCATACCATAAAAAGTAAGCAGTAACATGACTGTCAAGCTCAAAAACAAACAAAAACACTTTAAAAGTATCATAAAACTAGCCTTGAGCGATTCTAGAATTTTACCTTTAGATGGGCTCAATCCCTTACTTAAAAGAGTAACTGTGTCACAGAGGAGTGCTCTTTGACATTATCACATTTGCAAGAGAGTGCAGGTTTAAATCTTGATCATCTGACAATGTATAAAATGAAGGTTGCAACATATACCTATATAACACAAAGGCTGGATTGAGATCTGGTGATTATAAAAGCCATTTGAGTATAGTGAACTCATTATCAAAGTCAAGAAGCCAGTTTGAGATGATTAGGGATTTGTGATGTGTTTGAGGCGTATTAACCTGCCGGAAGTAGCCAGTAAAAAATGGGTTTACTATGGTCATGATGGACATGGTCAGCAGCAATACTCAGGCAGACTGGAATTTAACACAGTGCTTCATTCCCCGCCATTGACAAGCTATATCTCAAAAATTAAGAGACAATGCTTTACCGCCAAAGATGGGTTAATATGGCAATCCCTGTTCTATGTGTAAGGAGAGCCCAAGCGCATGTTCTGAACGTGTTAAGGGATTTCTGGGTCTTCCAAGGTAAAAAAAAAAAGACAGCCATAATTGGATGGATCAGAGACTATATTGATTGTGTGTATATATAGTACATATGTCATATTTGTAAATCATGCATGCAGGTCGTGTTTTGACCCTTTTGAATCTGATCATGACAAAGTAGGCTAGTCAGTGAAGGAGATGCCTTTACAGACACAGAAACATCTCTATGCCATGGATTAATCGATAACCCTTCAAAATTAAGTTTGTTTGAGTTTATTTGTGCATGCGTGATCTATATATAAACAGAGTATGTGTGTGTGTGTTTATATATAGATATATATAAAGGTATATATGGATGTATGTAGCCTAAATTTCAAATAATTCATATAATTATTTACAGGTGAACAAATATGATATCTTAATGTATTTTGCTTGAAAATGCAGTACTTTGATAAAAATGCCATTTTCTCAGTTTTTGTCCAAAATGTTGTATTTCTGATCAGCATTCAAGTGACGCATAAAGATAGAATTTTTTTGTTTAAAAGTTCTTTATTTTGATATATAATATGTATATACAGTACTCATAGCAGAAAATATTTTGAAGGCTGTCAAATTTAAGTGAAAATCATCAGAAAATCTTGCGGTGGCTGGCAACTTTTAAAACAAATTGCTGGCAGGAAAAGAGTTAATTGGTACTAAGGGTCCCAAAGTGTTTTATTTTATTTCCCACACCATTACACCAGCAGCAGCAGCCTGAAACACCAGTGCAATGAACACTCTCAGAAATAAAAGCTGTTACTGGGGTGGTACCTTTTCAAAAGAGGTTCACGTTTGTACCTAAAGGGTCCATTTTGTTACCTTAAAGCTACACATTATTACTATATCTGAACCTAATAGCTACAAAAGTGTACCTTTTAAAAAGGTATCATCCCAGTGACAGCTTTATATCTGAGAGAGGAATTCATCCACATTCTTACCCTGACAGAAATCTTGACTGACCAGACCTTTTTCAACTTCTATCGTGCAATATTAATGAACCTGTGCAAATTTTAGCTTCAACTGACATGTTGGGATTTCTGAGATGCTCAGCTGCATACCGGCATACTGCAACACCACGGTTCAAGCACAACTGGCTTTTAAAGGGACTGGGAGGCTCTCAATCCTAACAAATGGAAAGCTTATTTCTTCAGTTAGTTCAATAGGTTAATTTATTAGCAGTTCTAGAATATAGGCAACAGCATTGTTATTCAGCTCCAATTAGTTTAATGTTGATTTAATTTAGTTCAATACTAGTCTTGATGTTACAAGATTTAGCTATAAAGCAATTCTGCAGTAAACGGTACGAGAGAATAAAGCTGGTGTGATGTTGATCATCATAGCAGCATTAGGTGGGAGGAAAAGTTGTATGGTGTTCTGCAGGTCAAAAAACGTGAAGGAAGAGCTGCTCTTTAGCCAGTAATAGATGACTGGCTTATCACTGGCCATAGACAATGAATGATAAAGCTGCATTTTGTTCCCAGCTGGTCCTGGCCCAACACGTATGGATCTGTGCCGAGGCATTCTCTAGATGCCAAGGTCTTCATTGAGGGCTTATGCAGTCGCCAAGGTCTTTGCTAAAGTAGCACATATTGTACATTATATTCTACATTATATCACGCACTGAACCTCTCTGTTGTCAATCTAATCCACCGTAATGCATTAGTCGTTAACATTTGCATCGATGTCTCTGTTCACATGTACGTGGAAAAAAGCAGCGTGAACATTCGACTCAATATCTTGTTTTGCATTCCATGAAAGATAAAGAGCAATACGAGTTTAGATTGACATTACAAAGAGTAAATAACATTTTCTGGTTGTTGTTGTTTTTTTTTCTGCCTTCAAATAAAACTGAGGCTTTTCTGAAGTTTGCGGTTAAGGACAAGAGCAATGAGAAAGAACTGAACAACACTGTGTCCTGCAGTGCTGTGTTATTTGTGCCAGTAATAGAGATGGATGGCAGAGAGGTCAATGTGAAGTTCTACACACACACACACGCGCGCACAAACACTCAGAGCTGTAATCATGAGGCCAACACAGCTCTAAAAGTCCCCCAGGGGGGTGTGGATGGTGTTCTTTTCTTTTTTTCCTTCTGCTCAGGTCAATAGTAATCACATCCTGTGTGTGTTCTGTGGGGTGGTCATGTGGGCAGTGAGAGTAATGGGGGCACAGCTGTTCAGACGCCCCACTGTGTTGGTTTTTCAAGCGTTCTCTGTTTCTCTAACCTCAGTGCCTGTGGCCATCTCACAGGACCGTGCTGACAGAACAGACTGTAGCTCTGTTCCAAAACCTAGGGAGCTGCCTGCATACGCACCATTTTAAAGGGTTAGTTCACCCCAAAATGAAAATGTCTGTCATTAATTGCTCACCCTTATGTCGTTCCAAACCCGCAAGACATTTGTTCATCTTCAGAACACAAATTAAGATATTTTGGATGAAATTGGAGAGATATCTGACCCTCCATAAGCAACAACACAACTGAAATGATTAAAGAGTCAGAAACATAGTATCAGTAAAACTTCCCTTGGATTTATAATAGTAATAACAATAGTAATTCATAATAGTAATTCATCTTGTAATTCATCCAATATTGAAAATTATAGGTACTGAATATTTCACCCCAGGTTTGTGTGCATTACATATATTTAGTCTACTTGAAAAATATAAAGGAAAAAAATGTTGATTATATACATAAAGTGCTGTCAAATGATTAATTATTAATCACATCCAGAATAAGTTTTTGTTTACAGTATATATATTTATATATATATATATAGTATATATGTGTATATATAAATACATACATACACACATACAGCATGTACTTTATATATTTTATAATTGTTTACATTAATATATATATTTACATATTTATATATTACTATATTTTATATATATTTTAAATATAATATAGATTATAATTTTATTTTTTTATAATATTGTGTGTGTGTGTGTGTGTGTGTTTTAATACCCACACTATATCAGAATAATGAAGATAAAGTATATCTCCACACATCACCAACTTCAATGATTGCATGAAGTGATTTTTCAGTGACTGTTGAGTTTATATTTGTCTTACTTCAGGATGCTTTCACAGACGGCAGCTGTAGCCTATAGCTATGGTTTAGAAAGAGCTTGTGTGTTTTCTGATTTGAGCTCTCGGCTGACAGTAGATATAGAGCAGCTTGTGGTGTTGTCGGCACTGTGAGGTCAGGTGCTTGTCACTTAGAGCTCAATTGTTTTATCATTGTTTTCACACTCAGAGAAACTGAGCACAGTTCCCCTCCAGAAGCTGCTTATTTGCTTTTTTTCCTTCAGCCCCTATTTACAGTGAAATATAGTTGTCACATCTGTGCTTACAGCTCAAATTTCAGAAAACCACAGCCATGTGGTTCTTCCAAGTGCATGCTGACATTTATGATGTGATGTTTTCGTCTGCATAATCAGCAACAAAGTGGCCGCAATGTGCAGAAGTTTCCCGTTGAGACGAAATAACATTATTCGCAGCTGTAAATTTGCCACTTCCAAATTGATTCATGAAGTTCGCTCTGTAAACCTGACCAAACCTCCAGATAATGAAACAGTTTATATAACCTCACACAGCTGGACAGTCCTCTGACCAATGTTACTTGCAGATGTGCTCCTATTTAGGATCTGAACGACCGTCTTCTTCTGCTGTTTTCTGAAGCAACAACATTCAGTTATGTAACAGCAAACCTCAATGGTTCTAATTTGATTTAAAAGGCTTAAATCTGATCTGTTCTTCATGTTGCAGATGAAGTTGTCATAAATCCACTTTTCCCTTCTGACCGAAGCTGCAGTCTCAACAACCTGTTGTGCTTCAGTTCACATCAGCAAAAGCTGCTCTGCAGAGACCTTTTCTTACTGTGATAAAAATAAATACTCTGACATGTTTAAGACCGTACACTGAGGCCATGACCAAGTACATCTTCACACTGTCCTGTCAATGAAATAATGATGGCTTCTGAACTTCTGGCCATTAAGCATCCCACACATTACTGACCAAGACTATGTAAGATTCAGATCATGTAAAAAAGGGAATGTTTCTTTCCTCCTTTTTGCTTTTTCTGCATCTAAAGACATGGTAGATTTATTTGTTTTAAGTTTTAAAGTTTTTTTTTTTAGTTACAGTATAGACATAACACATTTATAATAAAGTATAAGAATAAAGTATCTATATACCCATCTAGCATAATATATTTTAAAATAGATTAATTTTCTTTTTTACTTTACATTCGAAGAATCTTAAAAAAGTCAGTTTAAACATTTTAACTGCTCATTTTTCAACCTTCTTGGATTTTTTTGTAAGCTAAATTCACTAAATAACTCAAACTACGGATATAAAAAAAAAAAAAAAAACAATAGATAAATTAAATATTAAACATTAAAACAAAAAAAAAAGTTTCTAAAGTATATTTTATATATAAAATATTTTAAATATTTTTTAGAATATTTCCCAATATTACTGTTTTGATATATTTTTGGTGCAGCAAATATATTTGGTGAGCAATAAAAAACCTTTTTAAAACGTTTTAAAAAAAAATCGTACTGACCCCAAACTTTTATTTGAACGTATTTTAACCTTATATTTAACGTGATTTTTTTTTTTTTTTAAGCAATAGCCACATTTATTGAGATTAAACAAGCCTTTCATCATTTAGTATGCTTTTTATATGGTCTGACAAAAGTGAAACTTCCTGAAGCCTGAAACTTTTTGATTGTTTGGAGTTTGGCTCAGTTTAGCCTGGAGTGTATGTAACGAGTGAATAATATGAATGTTTCGGACTGTGTTGGATATTGGATGTCTTTTTTACCCTCAATTTTTCCCTCTCCACTAGATTTGGAGAACTGTCAGAGCGGTGCTGACTCTGTATTCTCTAATCCTTGCCATGGGTTTTGCAACCAGAGGAAGAAATCTATATTTAGATGCCATGGGTGAATGTGTTTAACTTTAGCCCAGAGTCGCTCCATTCATCACAGAAACACACTCAAAGGAGGGCAAACCTTGACTCCAGCTTCAGGCTCTGATATTAATGACTTTGTGGTCAACCGAACGGCAAAGCCCTTATATTTATTTACAGTGTATTGGCTTCCATAAATAAAAATTTGCCTGACAATACTTGGATTATGCTGAAGCAATTCACTTTCTTTTGAAGCTGGAGGACTAGAAGAAGAAAAAAAAGTTAATGTTCTGTTTGGTTTGTCATGTCTTCACACACTTCTCTCTCCTGCACAGGATGTGTGTGTTGGCTTCATTCCAGATGGAAACCATATGGAGGTCCTCACACACACACACACACACACACACACACACACACCTGAGACATTTTATCACTACAGGAATAAAAATGATACATCCTTAAATAGAAATTTTGCCATTATCAAATCTCATAAAGAATAAAGAAAATAAATCAGAGCATGTAAGTATAGATATACTTTAATATAATTTTATATTCTCATCCAGTCGAAAATACAACTTTTTAATGGAAGGCACAGTACGACCAGACTTTTCCTCAGTCTCGAAACAAAAACACAAACAGAAAGCAGAACCGAATAAGTCATATTTGAACAGAAACGGGATTTCAAAAGCTGGAATGCCTACAAAATCAATATGAAACAGAAATAGTTAAAGCATTATTTCATTAGGCTCAGTCAACTCCTAATATTGCTTATCACAAACAAGGAAAGTGGCACATGAGTAACATTGTTAGAGGGAAAAGAAAGACATTAAAATATGCACACACAATGTTTAAGGACACAAAATGTATAAGAGGGCAAATATTAAAATGTCTATAATGAAAAACTAAGACCTGACAATGTAGTACAACTTGTCTTTGTAAACACAACGGAAGTGCAAGTGAAGGAGACGGTATGGCATGGTTGCTGGCGTATGAGAAATTGCATTGGTCCAAAAAAATAAAATAAAATAAATAAAAAAACTAACAGGTTCATGAATGACAGAAACAAGAAAAATAAGAGCTTTATTGTAGTTTCCCCTTTTGAACAATCTTGGTCAAAGCATCGCAAAAAGAACAAAAATGAACCACACAACGGTGACTATTCTTTGGTATTGTTATTCTTGCATACTTAGTTGTTTCAAACCTATTTTGTTCTCCTTTTTGTATTTTCACTTCACGTTGTTTTGTCATTCAACTATCCATAACTGGCACTGACTGCCACTTTTACAAAAAGCATCAGCGTCTCATCTAAATGGTTCAATGCAACAGGAAACACTAGATCAAATTTCCCTTTTGTAAGAGGCAGAATTTGACTAAGCACACTTACAAATTGAGTTAAGACTTCACTTCCCGTAGCAAAGAAAGCAGGTGGTTAATTGAATATATAGAGACTGAAATAAAACACAAATGGATGAATCTCAAAGCTTTGTCAAGAACATGTCCAAGTGATATTTCACCCCCAAAAAACTAGTTTTGCTTAAAGAAAACGTTTACTTTAAAATAATAATAATATTGTACAGTACAGCTTCAATTTAACGTTCACTTTTCAAATCCTTTGTTTTGCAAAAACAAAGCAAAAAACTAATTATACAAAAACAACACAGAATAAACACAAAACAACACAAAACTAAAACATTAAACGAAACTAAGCAGAAAAAAAACAACTTAAAACAGGCAAACAAACAAAAACCTTAAACATCTTGGCATTTTGATCATGTGCAAATATACAAAACAAAAAAAATAAAGCTTTTAAAATATAATTATATTCCAGGAATACATTATATTTCAAAATGCTATTTTTCTTTTGGCTTGAAACATGACCTGGACATGTTTTTGTTAAGATTCACCCAAACACAAACAAAGCTTCACTTCAGTTATAACCTCTGCTAACTGTGCACCTGCAGCACCCAATTTATAAATTAATTAGAAACCGTATTACAGGATCCTGATCAGAACCTATAATAGCAGCAAGGATATTCACTGAAGCATCAGATATTACAATCAACTCACACACACACACACACACACACCAGTGTGATCACAGCAGTTCGAGCCTGTACTCTGCTGATTTTCACACGACCCTTTAATCCATGTTCATGTGCAAACTTCTTTAATTAGCCCGGACAGGACTGGAGCCAATGTTGGCATGATTGATAGTGGCAACAAGATAGCGACTCCCTTGAAGGTGAACAAATCTGGTCCAGAATCTGGTAGCACATTTGTTAAAGTACTTCTGAGTTGTTTTTTGAGGGGGGTCGGGGGGCACAGAACGTCCCCTGTTCTGGACACTACCTGTTAGTATTGCTCAGCTGTGTGAGTTGTGTCAGGAACTCCCGCAGTTCTTTAGCTGCCTGGAAGCGACCGTACAGTTTCTGAGGCCGAGTACACTCGTCCAGCAGGGCCGTGAGGCGGCCGTCTTTGACCACGTCGGCAGGGGGGTCGTGGAGGAGACCGCCCGTGGTGCCACGCCAGGTGGAGAATCTGGAGAGAAGGTTCTGACAGACAGCGTAGTAGTTGTGGTCCACGGTGACTCGAGAGCAGAGGATGTCCTTGGAGAAGGAGAGACAGGCTTCTTTGTCGCATTCCTCATAGCGGCTCTCGTACCACACGTCATAGCTCTCTGGTTTATCTGAGTGGATAACAGAAAACACAAATATAATATCTGCCAAAACAATACAAAATTGAAACCTCAAAATCAACATGGAACTGCATTTGCATCTCATGTTTCTGAGTAAATATGTATATTCGATAACACTGAAGACTGACGTTCAGACTCTGAAACTTCAGTACAATACACAACATCCTTGAATTTAACAAATTTTAGATTAATAAGTCAAAAGTAGGCCTGCATGCTTAATTCATGATGTGGACTTGTGTTTATGAATTTTAAAGCGCAAGAAGACAGATATTTAATTATTAAGTCTGCTTTTTTGTGGGATTTGAAGTTGTGTCTACTGCACAAACTCAAGCACATGCGATGCTTGTGGTGTTTTCAGCATCTGCCGTCTCACTGGATGAGGACCTGAACACATAAACTTCACCTCCAGAGCTTCTCTCCGGGTTCACTTCATCAGCATTTAACCTTTTCGTTTGATAAAAATCATTTTCATGTCAAATAGTATATACAGAACCTCAAATGACAACCGGTCAAAAAAGTTAGGTTTAATTTGAAGAAAACGTGACAGAAACCGTAGACTGTACCAGAAGTAATAAGAAAATTAGCATGTAAGGAATATCACAATTTTGCTTACATGGCTTTCATTTTAATAGCCAAACTCAACACTTTACCTAAAATAAAAGTATTATACATACACACACAGAGTGGGTACTGAAAGTGTTCAGACCCCCTTAAATGTTTTGCACATTGTTATATTGCAGCCATTTGCTAAAATCATTTAAGTATGTTTTTTTCCCCTCAATGTACATACGGCATACTGACAGAATTGACATTTTTGCAGATTTATTAAAAAAAGAAAAACTGAAATCACATGATCGTAAGTATTTAGACCCTTTGATGTGACACACACATATTTAACTCAGGTTGATGTCCATTTCTTCTGATCATCCTTGAGATGGTTCTACACCTTCATTTGAGTCCAGCTGTGTTTGATTATACTGATTG
>JAUCNO010000663.1:13742315-13777494 GCA_032353835.1 Enteromius viviparus
TGACAGCACTAATATATATATATATATATATATATATATATATATATATGTGTGTGTGTGTGTGTATGTATATATATATATATATATATATAAAATAAAATTAAATAAATGTAAATAAATTAAATTAAATTACATAAAAAATTTAAATATATAAGATAACAAATAAATAAAAAATAAATCCAACATAAATTAAATTAAATAAACAAAATAAATAAAAATAAATAAAAAGTAAAACATTTAAATAAAATAATTGAAAATTTACTATGTTAAGGTACCAATTCAGTATCAACACATAAGGGTGGCATTGTGCCAATGCTAAAACATTGGTATCAATCCAACCCTAGTTAGTGTAGTGTCAGTTTAATGAGATTTGGCCCTAAAAACCCAAAGCCTGGTTCCAACCTTGACAGGGCCAATTCCAGAAACAAGATATTTTTTTGGGATTGCCAATCGGCCAGAGACTTAGTAGCTTCAGAGGAACAGTTCTTGTAATATTTGCACTGAAGTTTCTTTAAATACAAACACATCTGCTTGAAAACTAATAAAGAATGGCAACTTCCATTTGAGTGGCGAGGCTCCCAAGTCTACAGTTTGCTCACATTCTCTGCAATTATAGAGTCTGTCAAACTGCTGCTGAAGTGTGAGGAGAAAATATCAACTCTGCACAGATGGCTGTGCTCCAAGTGACAAACTGTAAAAGAATACAGCAGTGCTATTTTGAAAATATGGGTATGTTGGCACTGTAATACAGCTTACTGATGATCATGTGGGTAATGGTGGTTTAAAATAAGCAAGATGCAATCATATAATACATATTAACGCAAGACTAGTGTGATAAAACCACTAATCTTGCACTTGCAAAACTCTTAAATTTCCCCCATAGGACCTATAATAGTAATTTACATCTGTCTAGCATTGAAAAGACTGTGTAGACAACTTTATAGCTCAATTAAAACAGTTACAGAAGAATAAATGCCCTTTAACAAAACATTTTAAAAAGGCAGCATATTCCTGCATTTAAATCCTCCAATGTCTTGCCCATGGACTTCGTTACTAACACAATTCACACTAGCATGAACTAACGGCAAATTCACAGCAATGCAACATACCTGTCAGCTGCAGCTACAGAGGAAGAAAAGAAGGGATACAGAAGGAATGGAGCTGTCAGCAAAATCAAGACACTTCTAAGAGGCACACAAGTTACAATCAAGACTGGATTTTTCAAAAGAGATGTCAATGGGGATTTTTAGGATGAATTCATGTTTAATGCCATCAACACATTTACATATTCGTTCGGTGTCCTGACTCATATTTGCATAGTTCAATCAAAATGGGAATTTCAGGTGATCTTTTCGATATTTAAATTGCAAATATTTCATTTAATTGTTCAAAGGTGACAGTAAAGAAATTGATGTTGCAAATGATTTCCACTTCAAATAAATGCTGTTCTTTTGAACGTTCTATTCATCAAAGAAACTTTAAAAAAATGTGTCATGCTTCCCACAAAATAATAACATTAATCTGTTTTCAAAGTGAGCACCAAATAAGCATATTAGAATGATTGCCAAAGGCACATGTCAAAAAATAAATAAATAAATAAATTCAGCTTTGCCAACAAAGGAATATTTTTGTATTGTTTTAAATAGTAGTAATATTTCACATAGTAATAACTGTATTATAGCTACTGTATTTTGTTTCCCCAAAAATATTAAATATTCTACATATTGAAATTTGCTCCATATTCTACCAAGACTTTCCTTACAGGGATAGTTAACCATACAAATAAAATCCTCAGCCTTAAGTTTTTCCATACCTGAATTCTGTTAAACATAAAACAAAACACTGAACATATATTTTAAATGCGGGTAACCAAACAGTAACATTAAGTGGAAATCAGAAACCATTTGGCTACCAACATTCTTCAAAATATATTGTGTTCAACAATTCATACAGGTTTGGAACAACACGAGGGTGAGCAAACATTGACAGAACTTTCATTTTTGGGTGCACTATCCCTTTAATTGTTAAGGTACCTTAATCATCTTCTGTCTCTATTACGCCAAATTTACAATGTCTATATTTTATAAAAGAGACATTTTTGTACTATTTAAGATATAAAACAGTTATTATAACTTTTTCTGACCTTACATGTTATACAAGCCATTACACTTCAAAAACCTGAGAGAACTTAGATTAAAACTCACTCCGGGAATTGCTTTAAACACGCTTTTTAGAGTACTACAAGTGCTATCCGGACCATTTTCTTCAACAAGAGGAGAGTTCACCAGTTTACAAGCACTAAATAATAGGTATGTCCTTGATAACAACCTTGCTGTGCTCAGTCTTGTTTGTGAAAGCCTTACACACAAACAGCAGTTGACTCCTGTCAGCTCTGGGACTGTTTAGAAAGGTGCTTCAGGCATGGCAACCTCATAATAACCTCATTGTCAGGTGAAGGGAGAGGAGGCGCACACCGCGCACACTGTAGCTGTGTGCAAGATTAATGCCGTGATGGACGTGACCCTCAGGGCTCTGCCTGTGCTATTCTCAGCCTCGCCGAGCAGATGGGCCTGCGTTCTCAATGGAAGGAAGGAGGCACGAGTAATGCAAGCACAAAGTCAAGCACAGCAGCTTTTTTCCAGAGGACACATATTTCACAACATTCTGACACAATACCAGGCTAAGGGGAACAAATTGTGTTTCTGACCTTTAAGGCTATAAATAGCGGTAAAAATGTCAAAAAAAAAAAAAAACACATCAAGAGGAAGGGACATCTGAATTCTTGCCACCCGCTGATTTTGTAATCCTCTCACTGTCTTGCTTGTCTCCGGCTCCAAAGGCTATCTTTTTTTTTTTTTCCCCTCACTTTAGAGCAGGACTCCCATACACACATAAATACAACTCCTAACATAACAAATCAGTCCATTCTTTTTTCTTTTTTCCTTCACCCAAACCTAAAAATACACAGACCGCAAAAACCTAAACTTGAGTAACTCCAGATCCTTCCTGCAGGGCAAACAGACATAAGACAGAATCTAAATTCAGCTTTCCAACATATATCCGCTACAAGAGACCTTCGCAAGCAGAATGCAGAGGAAAAAAGCCAATAAAGCGTGTCTAGAGGTAACATTGGTTTAGAAACCTGTCTACCGAGTTGCCTTCAATCTCTAAACGCAGATCAAATTAGGCCTACTATACCCTAAAATCCTGTGTGTGGTTCAACCGTTGAAGAAATCGAATAAGTGTAACATAGTAAATTACAGTAATAATAAATATATGAAGGCAAAGTACAGATGAGTTCAGAAATTTGTATCAGGTTCCAGGTTCCTTTAAAATAGAAATTCACGTGTTTACACAACGACAATGTACATACGTAGCAACAACGTCATCATGTTTAAAAATGCACTTCAAAACCAGCTTTCACTTTCCGGCCCCCAAAATGCTTTAAATTAACTTCCAAAACACAAACTCTTGTTGTGTGCACCCCCCTCAATAGGTTGTTTGCACATGACGTCATTGCTGTGGCGCCAAATGCAGCTGGAGGGCAGGAAGAGATGTTTCTCCATAGGAATCAGTAGCAGAAGTGCAAAATTACTGTTTTGCATTGTTTATGAATGTTAAATTGGTCAAACGGTGAAAACACAAGGAGCTGTTATTGTGTAGGAAAATGTGTTGTTCATAAAGAGTGAAAAATCAAGAAATTGACTGGAATACACAGGACTAAGTGTCTGGGGCCGGGAGAAGCAGAGTCGAATATTATTATCAGCAATTTTTTTTTTTTTTCTACCAAACTTTGTATAAAAATGATTCTTAACTGTCAAAGCAGAATGAGTTGATTATCATTTTTCCTTTCTGCAAAATGTGTGTAAAGTGGCCACAAATATGTTTTTTTATTTTATAAAATGCATCTATAAATTAAATTTAATTTGCATACTAAGGTGTTTTTGGGGCAGCAGGTAATGAAAAACAGAAGTGTAATAAAGTCATATTTTAATTTAAACCTCATAATATTTTCCTGAGGATAACACAAATGAGACAGATTTAAATAATTACAAAATATGATCATATTTCCATAAGAGTTTCAATAAATTAATTTCAGACATTCTGAAGTGGTCATGATAATACATCCAATCATTTAGTATTTCTGAAAAGCCCTGAATGTGATCCGACAAGACTTAAAACTTTGGCATGTATAGTCTCAGAGAAATCCACTCAAATATAGGGGTGGGTGATATACCAGTAAACAAGATTAACCGGTAGAAATGTGTCAAACGATAGAGATTTGGGTCTATCGTCTTAATCGCGGTTAAGATCATGTGACGTTGTACGTTACGGAACCATGCAATGGAAGAAGCCGTGTTGCCAACTTATCAACTTTGTTGCTAGGTTTAGTGACTTTTCAGACCCCCTTGGTGACATTTTTCCCAAAAAGCGACTAACGACAAACCTAGCGACTTCTTGGACAAACCTCAGCGAGCCTCTGGTAGTGCCGCGCAAGCTCTTGTTTTCCCAGTGCAGCAGCGGTGAGTTCGCATACATGTGACAAAACCAACAACGAGGAGATAGTAAAGAAAAGAGGTACATCGTCTGTGGTGTTGAAATGGTTCGGGTATAGGAAAAGTGATATGAATGAGACGAACGTGATTTGCAAGGTATGCAAGGTATGCACTTTTTTAGCAAGCGGTGGAAACTCGACATTCCAAAACGCTTAACGTTCCGGTTTTAACATGTGTTTCCCTCAACTGTTTTTAGGTGCTTGAAGCCACGTTAAGCTTTCAGCATGTCCCGTGGAAACTTGTATACTGTCCGGCACTATGTAAGTACCTGTTGTTCTGAGCGAAAAAAAATAAATTTAAAAAACTTAACTTACAGTAAACAGTACGGTTGATTTTTTTTTTTACTTAAAGTATCACTGCAATTCAGTTTAAATAAAATGACATTATATGAAACAGTTTCTATGTGTTAGAATTTTTATTTCTGCTTTTTTTTAGATACAAGTTGCTATATTGTGATATATATCGTTATCGAGGTAGAAAATTGCTTCAACCGTAATAGAAGATTTTGGTTATATCGCCCACCCCTACTCAAATATAATGTTCCTAAGAGACTGCAGGGTCTTAAAAGGGTTAACACTACCACATCACAATTCCCATCATTTAATCATCTCTATTTCGCACAGTCCTATTAAATGCAACATTACGGTGCTTTGAAGGCACATTCGAACACACTGATTGACAG
This sequence comes from Enteromius viviparus, assembly GCA_032353835.1. Taxonomy (NCBI): domain Eukaryota; kingdom Metazoa; phylum Chordata; class Actinopteri; order Cypriniformes; family Cyprinidae; genus Enteromius; species Enteromius viviparus. The sequence goes on from JAUCNO010000663.1 coordinate 13,747,554, forward strand.
CACGGCAGCTGCCTCAGGTTTTCAACACTCAACAAACTGGAAAGCAGATTATGTCTGCCTGTAAAAGGTTGCTACAACTTCTGGCAAACTAGAAAAACTGTCTTTTCTTAGCTTCAGGAAGTAAGATGAATCATTTAAAGCATTCTAAGGGGACAAGCATCTGTTAGCTTTAACATCATGTTTTCAGCAGGGGAAGGAACGGCAAACGCTGGTGAAGATCACACTTAATCGCATCTATGGATTAGGAGCCAATTCATTAGTGGCATCCACAGCAAACTAATGACATTTCATTATGTTGACCGAACCGCTGCAGAGGTTGCAGGGCAAAAGGGGGCTAAACTGTATGTTGCTAATCAAATCGAGCAGCTCGCTCTCCGGAGAGAGATCAGATTGCCTTTATCACCTACAATGCTTGAGGTGTGGCAGATGGAGTGAATGATAGGAGGTGAGAACGGATATTGGCTGCTCACACAGAGATGTCCTTTTGTTTGGCCAGGCCTTCGACAGGCTGGGTCAATCGCGAAAGAAATTGGAATAGATTAGCTGGGTCTAAAAATCAATACCAGAGTGAGTAGTGCAAAAAAAAAAAAGTGCTGTCAAGGACTTTCAATGCTGTGAATGAAACGCACAAGTAAAACAAGCACTGGAAATAGGGTATGTGCTATACGTTGTTGAAGATAATATCGCAATTATCATTTTAACAAGACATCTAGTATGCCACTTCCACTGTTTGACAGAATACTGGTATAATTTTAGCGCGTGTATCAGTTTGTTGAACACTTCCAGCACATTTAAACATGATCATACGTGAACATTTTGGTCACTGTAATCAATTTTTGTTGCATTTCACATCTACTTAGAATCCCCCCCAAACTTAAGGGGTTATTTTTCCACTTTTGTCTTATTTCGGATGCTGTATTCCCCAGAAATCAACATGGTTGCAAAAGTCACATCGATATAATAAAACAGTTTAATACAGGATCAAATTATTTCAACTATTTCTAATTTATTTATGCAATTGTAAATGCATTTATTCCACCTCTAGCTGCATTAAACCATTTGTGTAAATGCATCTTCAGAGGCAGCTTCGATGCAACTTCTGAAGTGCAAAATGGATTTTACTCATATACAATTCATTCGATTGACAACATTGTCTTATCAAAGCTGAAGTTAATTAGATGCGTGCACCATTTCGGGTCAAATTCTTACATGTAATAAGCTGCCCCTAATAGTCAGTTGTCAATAGTCAATAGTCAGTTAGTTGATGAGAAGAGGTTTTGCCAAATGAAAATTGTATTTGTCGCAGGAAAAACTGTAGTTTGAAGTCACGTAGTCTGTGAAAAACAGATTAACAGCTGGTCTGTGTGGTATTTACAGCACATCAGTCAGGGCATGCAAACGTCTGTTTTGTTCATCGACCTTAAATGTGGCTTAACACCTGAAACATGTACGCAGTAGAATCATTGCATAACTGCTTGCTTTACATTAACCCCAAAAAATGTGTGCTATTCAAGTGTTTGTGCAGAGTGTGGAAGCTCAACAGTAGTGCGCTCACTGCATGACAGTTAACTTGGAGGTGCCAATGCAATCATTTGCATTTCAGCTTAAACCCCTGTCATTGTCGGTCATGCAGATAAGAGAAACACATCTTTTGAATCTGTAAAAAGTCTATTTTCATTTGTATGCACTCGCAATAACAACACATTTTTGCGCTTTTGTAAAATAATGAAACACAAGCACAGTGTTGTCTGACGTCTAGTTCTCTGTGAACTTGAACAAGCCCCCAAAAATAAATAAATAACCTTAACTCAGTTAAAAAAAAAAACACATACAACAACAATCAAGCCACAGCACAATGGAAACGCTTCCGCTCCCCTTCCTGGCCACTACTGAGGATGTGCTAAAGCTAAGTTATTTATATCAGAGTTAATGGTCTATTTAAAGGAAAAGTTCCCCCCAAAAATGACAATTCTGTCATCATTTACTCACCCTCCAGTGGTTCCAAACCTGTATGAATTTCTTTGTTCCGCCGAACCCAAAGGATGATATTTTGAAAAAAGTTTGTAATCAGAATGTTTTTGGACACCACTGACTATCATAGTAGGTGAAAAAAGTACAATGGAAAGCCCAGTTACAACTTTCTTTAAAATATCTTTAACATATAGCAACATATTATATGTACACTATGCAAATGTAGCAGTAAATACTATAAATAGTATTTAGATACTAATTGTACCGATAAATAGCGGCAGATCCCATTTTGCACCTCAGTATAGTTGTACAGTAACCAAATGCAATATTAACAAAAAGTGCAAATTATATTAATTTAAATTAATAAACCCTATCAACCCTCTCAGAGAACCTCAGAGCATACCAACCCTCAGACAATATAGAATTACCAAAATATATTAACCATATTGTAGAAACTTAATTTCCTGTAAAGCTGCTATGCAACGATTGGTATCGTAAAAAGAGCTTCACAAATAAACTTGAATTGAATTAAATAAATGGATGCCGCTTTGAGACAGAAAAGCCCTTCGTACACCTACCCCTAACTCAGATATAGTTCATTATTAAACATTATTCCCATTTTTTGGAATAATTTATTTTTCATTTAAAGTAAATGCCTTCCTTCACTGAAAGGAAATTGCATCATATGCATACTTCTGTGCGCCTTGCCCCCAACCAGACATCAGTGGGCGTGTAAATAGCCTGTGTGTCAAAAAGAGGGTTATTTGTACTCCATTATAGAAATAGCATTGTGAATATAATGTCCCATAGAAACTTCAAGGGTTCAGAAAAATATGCTTTATTAGATCATAAGACCTTGCGTTATCCCTTGGCTGATTTAATTCTAAAAGCACTTAAAACAAGAAAGTGCTAGATTTATTAAAGGGGAGCTTGATGTGTCAGTAAGTAGCAAACATAGGCCACGTTTCTTACGACCATTGGCCTGATTATGTTGCCAATTTCGTTGGTGTGTTGCGTCGATTTTATTGTGTACTAGTCTAAAATTTGTTGTGCAATACTGGGCCAGTCCGTAAATATCAGTCCTTAATGGAAAAAGCTAATTTCTGTCACTGCTGTGAACTAACCACCACACGTTTTTTGTCAATATTATACACCCTTAAGTGGAAAATGTTTATCCTGCTGAAAACAAGTGTTGGACAAAACTTTCAGAACAATTCACCATCTCTGCATTTTGAAATTTTGCTTATGGAATAACAAATGATGTATGATTTATGTCTGAATAAATTCTTCATGACAAGCACGCTGTTGCCCAAAGCAGAGAAATCTCTAAGTGACCACCGACAGACACAAAGTATCTATTATTTACAAAGCCATGTGCAGAACTTAAATATGCAAAGATGCGCCAGTAATCCCTTTAACTTCCAAGCGGGCATCAGACACAGCGCTTCAGCATCAAAAGAAAGGTTCAGTGACTTGAAAAGCATTTAAAGAAGATATTTTGGATACCTGCAGCACAAGCGGCTCAGGGTTGAACGCCAACGTCATCAGCAGCTGCATTCGTTCCGTGTCCTTAAGGTTCTTCAGCAGGAAGCTTCCAGAGTCCTTGGTCTCCGCGTACCTCCTGACCACCCGGTCCAGAAGCCTCTGCGAGGGGCAGTGCACCAGATCCGACCAGCCCTCCACCACCTCTGGTGTCAGCAGCCGTACGTCCCCATTAAGCCGGGCGAACTCCGTTTTGTACATACCCTGAACGAGATCACAGCGAGGTCTACCAGTGGCCCGTTTGCAGATCTTCTGATCGATCTCCGCCAGCTCTTGGTTGGAGCCCAGGCGTTTGAGCACGACCCTGCGCGTCCCTTCCCTGGGTTCTCCGTATTGAGCGAAATAAACATTTTTCACATTGAAGAAGTCTAGGAAGCGCAGGCGACCCCACATCTCGAAGGTCACCTGGCTGTTCATGAACTTGCGGCACCAGCTGGTGCCAAAGCAGGCCGGACATTTGTTGAGGCCGATAAATCGCCGGTCGGTGAGCTCGTTCCTCTGGAAGGAGGCGAAGAGGTTGTGAGTGTTCATCAGCAGGATCACAAAAAGAGCTACGATGAAGAGGAACTTGCCGCACCTGTAGACGCGGCCGAATTTGAGTGACAGTATCCGCAGCATGCTGATTGGCAGCAGCGCGCGGAGAGTAAGTGAAGTTAATCTTTGTCAATGCGGCTGTTCCATCATTGCTATGTGTAATATCATCATCCCCATCACGTTTGCATTAGTTAGAGTGCTCCATAGCGGCAGCCGTGTCACCTGGTGAGCTCATCGGTTTTAAGAGTCCCTCTCATCATGTTTTACAGAAGGGATTTCTGCTTTTACGTCGACGTGGAATTAAGCTGCCACATCAAAAATCCCTGTAACCTGAAACAGACAAATGAAATCAGATAAATAAAACTGCACACTAAATTCGTATGTGTAATGATGGCATTATCGGAGCTATTAGTGTAGATCACCCCAGATATTTTAATCCGGTCATAAATTGGCCAAAACCATTTGACTTTCATTCACCCTTGTAAAAATAAAAGAGATATTTTGCAACTAAACGGTTCTGCTTACCACTGTTTTTCATAATCATTGACTTATGTCTGTGTTCCAAAAAAAGAAATACAGGTTTGGAACAACATGAGGGTGAGAGTGAATGGTTTCATTTTTCAGTGAACTATCCCTTTAAGAGAACAGACTGTACCAAGATTTAAAAAAGGTTTCATGAGGAAAATAGATGAACGATCAATCTTCATGTCAGTTTGTATGTGCTAACATAAAAGTCAAACCCCAGCCGTGTGGGGATGGCAACAGGAAGCGAGAGCTCTATAGAACCGCTTAATGTGACCTATTAATGCTTCAAATACAGTGATGTATATGTCGTGGCATTTAACTTAAGCAGACAGCTTAAGCAAAGAATTACACAAAGAGAGGTTAAGCAGCATGTTCGAACACATCCAAATGTGTTCGCTAATTAGAACTGATCACACACACATTAATAATACCAAAATGTACAATTAGCAAGAGGTCCATTGAAGTGTGGGCTGTTGTGAATAATCATTTTACAAGAATGTGGAATAAAGCGCGTATAAAAATTTAGGTTAGTGGTTTTGTTCATCATCTTTAACCTCATAAAGACAGCACAAACCAATAAAATTGCAGCTAAGTACACAAGAGAGTGCACTTGGCGTCACCAACCTTTATTTTAATGAATTCAGCTAAACAAATGCATAAGGAAGCAACAAATCACACTCGTATCATTCTTCAAAATATGTTCAACTTTTTTGAATGTGAAATCCAACAGTATAATACTAGACATAATTTAAAAATAACCTGTAAATAAATAAAACTGCTTGCCTTTAATGATCAGATATGTTTTTAATAATAGTTTTTAAATAGAGAATAGTACACAGTCAATTTGCAGATAACCCAGACGCGATCGAGTTAGTCAAATGTGTCAAACTAGAAATGACTCAGTGATTACATCACTAACTTGAACTCAAAAGCCTGTATCAAACTAGTCTGCCTGCATACTTTGAATAAAGTATTTGACTACATTCTGGGAAGTGATGGGTAAAAGCTATTTTAACCCCTTTGTAAGGCTTTCATATTTAATAAATGTGTTTGTATGTTTTTGACAATGTACTATAGTGTGGTCCACTTCACATCTTCTTTCTGAAAAAAACAAACCTAATTACACAGGAAGAGACCAGCATCTGACGCACTCAACCACAGATTGTTCTGTTGTTACGTGTCATTTAGGTCTGGTTTATCTGCAATGGATGATAAAATAATGATGGGGAAAAGTAGGTAGAAAAAAAGGCTCAGGTTTACAGGTAAATCGAAGACCTTTTTAAAACTATGTACAGCCATTTCTATAACCTGAACGGAACACTCATTTATATTAGCAACATTACCAAGCCAAATAATAATAATAATAAATAAATAAAAGCTAAGGTAACAATATAGTGGTCTCCTACTTTACACTTTTATACCCACTAGGTTCAAATATGTACACTCCAAGTACTAGTACTTTTAAGGTACCAAAATGAATCCTTTAGATACCCACATGTACCCTTTTAACTACTGCCCCAGTGACCGCTTTTGTACCTTTATCTCTGACAGTGTGGGGAGAATAAGGGATTTTCTTCCCCGGTATTTTGTCATATTCTAGTGCAAATGTCCAAAGATGCATTTACGAGAAGCAAAAATAAATTACATTAAATAATTTGTCTTGTTTTCTGAAGAATTGCTTAAAATGTACCAAGCATTTGCCAAATCAAATGAATAATAATAATAGAATAAACTAAATTATGTCAAATGTAAATAATTTATGTATTGATGAGGATATTTAGGTATTTGCATAGAAAAACAAAAATACTGAGGAAAGAGGAAAACATAATTTTTTTGCAAAGCATGCAGCATTTGACTCCATGACATTAAGACCTTTTACTCTAATGCAAGACATTTTCAACACTTAGTAGCATTGACTTCCATATATTTTCCCACACAGTTCGACTTTGACTGTTTAGTTTGCAGCTTTCTTCAAAATATCTTAATTTGCATACAGCAGAGGAAAGAAACTCATGCAACTGGAACAACTTAAGGGTAAGTAAATAATTATGATTTTATTTTTTATGATTATTTTGACAACTGAACACACCACATTAAAACCTAGAATGCTTATCCTAAACAAAACAATTATGACAATCTAAAGGCTGCCTAGTCACAAAATATTGAACTTTTTAATAATATGTAAAAACAACTCTGACATACATGCAGCAAAAATAGATAAATACATAAAAAGCAATAGTGCTGGAAATCAAAACACTTTCACAACTGGAGTCAAATTACTAGCATGAAAACTACTAGAACATGTACGCTTCTAGTTTTTCACGGTGTTCTTTGAGGCTGATGGAGTAAAGCTGTACTCATTTTCTGCCGCTCCCTCAGCACTTTACGAGCGGGGGAAAAGGTCCAATAAAAACCACACCTCATCACGGAGAGAGAGCTCAGATAACTAAACCGCCTGGACATGTTTTCCGTACAGAAAAAGACACAAAGCTCTCGCTGCTCGCAACTTTTAAGACATTGTGTGGAGTGCAAAACTTCTTCTGAAAGGATAAGGCAGACGAATGAGGGGTAAACACACAGACCTGGAAAGCGTCTGGCAGATGGTGACGGCTTTCAAGATGATTCATCAACATCGGTTTCAAACAAACCTGGGCTCTAACACTGCGAAACAAATCTAGTTTCTAGTAAAAACGCTCAACATTTACCCTCACAAATGAATTTGTACAACGATGTTTTAGAGTACCAAAGAGCCCCGTCATAATATGCTACATTTTCTCCTCTCTCTCACCAAATTTAGACAACTTTCCATCTGAAGGACTGCAAAAATCATATGAAAAGCAAGAACCAACACTTAAAAAAATGTGTCAACAGTAAGCCTCTCTCTTTGGTATCAATTCAGTGCTAAAATAAACACTGACTAATTCAGAATGTAAAGGGGTCCAACATAACCTCCATCTGAAGACATACTAAATAGATGTAAATTAAACATTAATGCCCTCAAAAGAGCAGCTCTCTACTCTATAAATGCTTAAACGGTGTGAGTTGGGCCATTTATTGTGTTGCATGCTGCTTTAAGTTGCACTTCTCTGTGGGACTGAGAATGAAAAACCACAGTTGTCACAGTTATCGACTGTTCGAGTCAATAATGTTTGATCACACGACGTGGCCGTGCCGTTATGCTGTGAGTACAACAGTCACTAACCCAACCAGTTAAAGAGCTATAAATTAAGCATGCTGTGCGTGTGAGAAGACACACAGAACAGGAACCAACCGTGAATGTGAGGGGGGGCAGATGTCAGCTTGCACTTTACACTCTTATGATTGATGGCTGTACTGGGTGAAAGCAAATGGGTGACCTACATGAACCAACCTTAAAGGGACAGTTCACCAAAAACGAAAAAGTAAAGCTGTGTCATTTCATTCCAAACTCAATTTCTGCCTAACACACACTGTGACGTGTATTAATATTTCTCACTTACATACAATGGGGCCCAAGGGGCCACCACAGGCTACCAAACCAAAAATGACAAAACAGTAGTCAATTCAGATCTTCCTTCCATAGCTTTAATTTATATTTCTTATCCAAAACAAACTAACATTATTTATCAAAAAGATGGAAGATAATACTATAAAATATCTAGTAAATCAATTAAAAAGGCATAAACATCTAATTATTTGTACCAGAAATAAAAAAAGGTACAAAACAACATAAAGGTAACGTAAGTAGACAATGTTTATTTGTGGTGAACTCTCTCTTCAACATAACTTTTCCCTAAAATACAGAAAGAAAGTTAGACTCCTCATCTGATGTGTCAACCACTTCTGTAGGGATTGTATGGTAATATAATACATTATGTCTTACTCAGCTGATCAGACTGCGAAACAGCTCTCAAAAACTTGACTTGGGCTTTGTTTATAAAGCTGGGATTCAACCATCCGTGTATTTTAATGCTGTGCATCTCAGTTCTTTAACTTTGTACATAATACAATGATACTCTTGAGACGTCTGAAGGTAATGTAAAAATAAACATTGCGGCTTTAAATTATCATTACAAATGAATTCTAGTCACAAAAACACTAGTAAAACCTTTATAAGTTGTGCTTTAAACTGCACGACCAGCTTGGCCGCTGAAGCCAACAATCATTTCGCCTCGTCAATCAAAAACGCGCTCACTTGAATCGCACAACAGCAGGTAAACAATAAGTACGAGTCAAAGTAATGCACTCAATCGTTATATAAACGACAAACGTGTGCATGCGGTATAAGTTACTGTTAAGAAAAAGTAAGAAAAACAATGGAGGTCTATAAGAATAACACGATAGCTACATCAGTATGTTCATTATAATAATGATAACCATGCTTGAGCATTATCTCAAACTTTCTCGATTCATTCTCTTTAACGTAACGTTAACTTACTAGAGAAGAGCAATCAAGGGAAGTTACTTTCGCCGTCTCGATGCAAAGTTCATAAGTGCATTTAAATTGCACGGTAAAAACCATTGCAAATATGAAAATGATCACATGTGATGATAACACGCAAATCCCACAACCTACCAAATAAAAATGAGTGAAATCCCCGGTTTATTCCAGGCGCTCGAGGAAGCTTCCGTTGTCTATTTAACGTACGAACTCCTGTCTCTTGCCACAAGCCGCGCGCGTCGATGCTTCCCCGCGTTGTCCATATGTCGCGTGCACGCTGCTATTGCTTTTTCTTAATTTCTTTAAAATTCGCAAGTGTTGTCTTGCCGATCCCGAGACAAGTTCAGTCTGCCAGTATTGGAGCAGCTGCACAAAAGATCAGACTTCGCGGATTGGGTTTCGTATTTACGACCCTTCTGGTCAGTTTACGTTACTGGTTACTAGGTGATCGTGTTGTAACTCCTCCCCCAATCTCTGGAGCGCTGCTCTTCACGTCCTCGTGTAGGAGTAAGTGCATCCTCAGGTGAAGAGCAGGCTATCCAATAGGACCCTGACCTGTATAAATGCTGAAGGCATCTTGTAAGAAAAATCTTTTCGTTTCGTGGTGAAGAACGGCTACGTTTGAAAACTGTATCAGGTTATAGGTAAATGGAAAAAAGTGAATATCGTTGAATTGAACGCACATATTGCTCATAAAGAGTTTCGTGCAGTAAGCGAAATTGCAATTGATGAGAGGGAAGAGACTGAAAGCCACTTTTGTCTATCGCTTTTTCCAACGCATTTATTTCGAGTTTCTGTGAGGACGTGATTATTCATTTCCTTTTATTTAGGCATGGAAAATCAAACTATAACGGACGGAAATCACATAAGCAAACATTTTTGGATTTTATGCAATTTAGCATTATTATTTTTCACAGTTTATTACTTGACTTTGAATGAATATGCAAATAGCTTTATTTTGGCTCCGGGTAAAAACTATATCAGATCGTTCAATAAAGCGCTGATTACATTAGCAAACACATTTTTGGTTTGTATACAATTTACTCGAATATTATTATGTCACAATATATGACTAGACTACGAATGAACAGAAAATGCAAGTATTAGCATCGAACATTAGGCTCGGTTTAATCCATATCAGATTATTTAATAAAAATCATCTAATAATAATTCACTAAAATGTCATTTTAAAGTGAGAAAACCTAGAAAGAAGCCTATAAATCGCTCCCCATCACGAAACATAGAGCTCTCGAACAGATATTAGTACTCTGGTGGCATCTAGTGGTATTTATTTTACCAATTTTAGAGAGGCCTACACTGGCTCTAAGAGTATTTGTACATTTGGTTAAAACATCAAACTCTTGAAAACCAAGTGCCATCTGCAAACAAATCATGCTGCCTTTTTCTTCAGTATTAGATTTTTTGAAGAGATTTTGCAAAGGCTTTTAATGTGAATGTATGTAGTCAGTATTACTTTATCATTTAAAACTTGTTACAAACTTGTGTGAAATGTTTTGCTGAAATTTGTTATTTTTGTGCTGTGTTTGCCATCTTGTTTGATATTTCGTCTCTAAAGGAATTATATACACTCTTTATTCTGATTCTAAATATATATATATTTTTTTTATTATTATTTTTTATTTTTTTATTTTACAGAACACGTTTTAAATGTGACCAGTTATGTTCAGCCACTTTTCTTATAATTTATCATCCATATTGATTTGGTAAAATTATTATTAAAGCTATTATTATTATTATTTTTATTGCATAAGCTTGCTCTGTTTTTTTTCCTTTTAATATTGTGAAGTACTCACATAATTGTTTTTCTAATAATTGTCTCCTCCTACAACCTCATCAACTACTATGACTCAGTTGCAGTGATGGGCATACTTCTTTTTTTTCTACTGCAATAGATACAATATATTTTAAAACTAGGCAGAATAGAGATACAATATTAGTATTAATAAATAACAATAAAAAATCCCTAACCCCTAAAACCTTTCACACATGTCTCTGAGTATGAGTGAGTTCTCCTGAGGCCATCTGGGGGAATCTCTGTGGCCACGACCCAATCAGAGTCATTAACCTGATGTTCCAGATGAGCAGAGACAAGAATAATACGAATATCATCCCATTACTGAGTCCATTAAGAGAGGCAGAGGAGGGAGAAGATCCATGCCGTCTGCAGTCAGATTTCATTCACCACCAGCGCTCAGAGATAATTAGTGGACAGATGAGACAAACCACTCAAACACACACTCACAGAGCTTCGGCTCATTATCCTGGGTGACTTTGACTGTTAAGTACATGCTCCCTTGTGTTTTATTTGTTGACCATAAGCCCTTACATCAAAACTGTTCCGTGCCAAAACAAACACAAAAAAATACTATTATTTTGGATGTGATTAATTGTGATTAATGATTTTACATCACTAACACACACACACACACAAACACACATCATTTTTCTCTAAAACCTCCTGAACAACATGTGTTGATTTTCTGACCCAGAGACTGAACTTTTTTTTGTGGTCCTTGGAGAGTCTTTGGCCTCTCAAACTCTTCTTCTCATGGTGAATTGGGACGATATAGACACATGTCCTCTTCTAGGCAGTTTCATAACTTTTTTTTGTTGTTAGGAAATTCTGAAATATTGCCCTGATAGTGGAAATGTGAGTTTTTACTGCTCTAACACTTGTTTCTGACTCTCAATTATCTTTTGCTGCACACCAGAAATATATTCTTTGGGTTTTTTTTTTTGGTTGGAGTGCTCAAAATTGGGAATATGATTAGAAATATATGTCAGATATATTTGTGCCCAACATTGATTCGAGAAAATTTTTTTAAAATAATATTTGCCCTCATTTTAAATTCTTACTATCTAATGAAAGGTTATATTTTGGGGATTTTTTTAAATAAAAGATGCAGATTATTCACAGCCTTCTTTGATCTTATTTCCCAAGGCTGGTGATATACTTCACACACACACACACACACACACACACACACACATAATATATATATATGAAGAGTTAATATATATATTTTACAATTTATTATTTTTTTAACCCATTGGAATAAACAATGAAAAAAACGTTTTTTTTATTTGTTTTTGCAAATGAACACATACTTCAAAATACATAAAGTTTTGAAAACAAAAAATGCCTTTATCAAAATATTACTAAAATATCCAGTGAGTGACATAACCCTTCGTAAACCTTCTAATATGCTGAATTTCTGCTCAAGGAACATTTACCAAGATGCAATCATCTGTCATAAATACGAGTTACAAAATATGTCACAAAAAAAAATTATTACAAAAATAAGAGTTAAATATTATGAATATTACTGAATGTTGTGCTTTGTAAAGTAGTTAATTGTTTTATGGCTGATTCTGAAATGGTCGAACAGTCAATCAAACAGATTCACACACAACACACTACATCATCTGAGCACTATACACTCTCAGAAACAAAAAGAAAGTCCACCTTTGTATCTGAAGGGTTCATATACAGTAGATATCTTAAACTACAAAAATGCCAACATAAACCGTTCCACAGCAGGTACCCCACAGTGTATAACTAAATGCCTAAATAAATGTATGCGTCCACAAGAAGCATAGAGAAGAGTCTAACCACAGTCAGAACTGATCTGAATAATGTCACAACATCACTTGAGGCTTCTGAAATTCACCTGCTGCAAAAACCATATATAAACCTATATAAATAAATGTTACACTAATTTTAATAATGACTTATAATATGTTTACACCTGCTATAAACCTCTTATCCTAAAGAGCAGACATGAATTTAAAATTAAACCATAGCCCTTGTTACGACATACTTAAAGTCACAACATACACAATAGAATAATTTACCAAAACGTAACATTGAAACAACTGTTGGTAATGGGGATTGTGAAGTTAAATGGGAACAGTAAGTCTCAAGAACCCACTCTTCAAACTAAAATACAAAAATGAGAGAGAGTGAGTCAAAATCCATGAGCCTCTTAAATACTGTGACGCAGATGCGGCTCATAATCAGCAAAATACAAGAAATCATTACTTAAAAGAAAAAAGAATATATATACTGTATATATACACACCTGCCTATATGCAAAAGCTTGACACCCAAGCTTTTTTTTTATACAAAAAAAAACAGTTACCCATTAAATATACACAGGCAGAAACATAACAGTATTATGTATGGGACAGTGCATCAGACAAAATGTTTCCTTTAATGTGATGAATTTGCAACAGCCCAAAAAAAAAAAAACATGTTTGGGGGACAGTGGTATATAGATGGTTCAAAATGGGGTCTGTGAAATTTTTTAAGTGCAAGAAAAAGGTAAATATGCAAATGTTAAATATTGATGTCAAGTTCAAGTTTATTATAAATTTGAATCATTTAATGCAATAATTCTGATCAACAATTAATATTATAGATCATGACATGATTTTCTCCCCCCAGTTATTTTACACAAACAGCCCTTGTTCAGTCTTGGTCAGTTTGATGCATTTCCTCAAATGTGTAATGGATGTAATTGCTCTCACACTAGTTAACACAGCAATAAGCACACTTTTTGGCCAAACAGTTAAATTTACTGCATAATGAGGGACCATTATTTTTTCTAACAAAGATTTAACAAATAAATACTAACATAATTACAAGTGTATATATTCAGCTGTAGGCACACAAATACATAAACGTCCAAAACCTACATGGTATTTAATCAGCTGTTATGAGTATTTATTTAATGAGTGTATAACAACATATACATTTATGTATTCGTACATTTGATAAATGCACTTTTTTTAACAAAAGATGATTTTTCAAAACGTCTTAACAGTCCTATTTTCATATTTTTAACAGCAATTTGTTTTTTCTGTAACTCACATTATTAACTTTTAAATTGCTTTAATAAACAGAGATATTTAATTAATTAATTAATTAATTAATTGTTAGATATTTAAATTATTAATTAAATAATTGTTGTTACATAAACTCACCTGAAATGTGTTGTTCATTCCATCTATTTTGTCCTGCTTGACTTTTTTAAGCACACTTATTCATTCTACCTGCAGTGTGCACTAGATGGCGCTACATTACCAATGTTGAGAATTGCTTTTTAGAAATAAAAGACTACATTTTCCATTAATATTGCCAGACGTAAAATTGCAGTTTGTGTGATTTAAGAAAATACTTTATTATTATTGATGTGGTAATTAAATATTATTATTATTATTATTATTATTATTATTATTATTATAACAATACTTAATAATTAATTAATAATAATTAATAATATTATTAATAACTATTAAAATAAATATTATTAGTATTAATATTATAAATATATAAAAGTTATTTCTTAGTAGTAGTAGCATTACTAGCAGTATCATTAAATAATAAAATAGAACTTATTTATTTATTTTACAATTATTATACACTTGTTTAAATTGTCCCACTACTTTTTAAAGTGACCTTTGTCCCAAACCTGAGGGATCATACAGGGGTATATTTTAACACCCCCTGCATTGTAAGTTAATTAAGGCCTGCAGGCTTACCACTATTGTGTTGCATTCTTTGTCTGAGCAGACTAGAGAGGCACACGGATTCGCAGAGATCACGGCAATAAGTGAAAAGCTATTCTTACTTGGAAGAGATGCTTTAAGGGCATCTACTGTAGCACCCAGACACTCAGCCAGAGTTCAATGACCTCTGACTGTGAGGAGTTGACTTCTTTCAATAAGCTGCTGACACCACTCTGAGAGCATGTTTTATTTAGATTTTTTCTGCCCTGCAGATGCTCGATATCACTTAAAATAGGTTTTGTCGCAAAAAGCATTTCACCAAAGGAGAGACAGGAGTACATTTCCTTCTTATTGAATAGGAGCTACTCTAGGACTAGCTGATGGAAAGGGCTGACCATATAAAACTGAAATGACCCTGACAAGAAATAGACCAAATTGGCACGCTATATCACTCCTCCAAGCCTCCAGCCTTCTGAAGATTTGGCAGGATACAACCATGACTGTAATTTTCCATGGGGAATTACTGGACATAAGTTTCTTTGTCTGAAAACATGTCTGTGTCATAATCCTCAGAACATCTGGTTTACTGTAAGTCATTTTTAAGAAATGGTTGCAATATAGACTAAAATAGTTTTGAAAAAGGATTTAAATCTCCTTAGAAAATACAGATGAAACAGAAATGTTCTTGCTTTATAAAAAGCCTATAGCTTTCAAAGCAATTATTGTCAGATTTGCTTCAAAAAAGAGGCTTTGGAACAGATCAGATACCAAATTAAAGCTTAATTTCAATTTTATTGTGCTTTGATACCGCCTTTTGTGCTCAATTTAAAGTAGTTTTGAACATTTGTAAGCTGATGCAAACCTTTTTTGGGGTTGAGAATGAAATGAAAGAACAGAGCCGACAAATATCATCATTGTGTCACTTTGTTACCTCAAAGGCTTATGATCACAGAAAAGAAAGAAAGAGGTTTTTGTTGCACCCGAGGGATGTGTTATTCACTAGGATGGATGCATCTTGGAGTAATTTCAGTGGATTAAATGTCTGGTTCAAACATGCACCGACTTTGGTCATTGTATAACCTACAGCAGGTACCGCACAGGTTTCCACTTGGTATCCAGCTCTTCGGTTTTGCTGTAATGAGATCTTTAATTTGACCTAAATCATAAAAATGCAGAATTAAAAGATACAGATCAACCCAAAATAACATTTTGCTTGAAATATACTCACCCTAATGCAAGATGTAGATGAGTTTGCTTCCTCATTGAAGCAGATTTGTAATTTAGCAATGCATCACTTGTTCGGATCCTCTGCAGTGAATGGGTGCCGTCAGAATAAGAGACCAAACAGCTTATAAAAACAGCACAATAATCTACAAGCAATCCATGCCACTCCAGTCCATCGGTTAACATCTTGTGAAGAGAAAAGCTATGTGTTTATAATAAACAAATCCATCATTAAGGCATTTTTTTTACTTTAATTCTGACACTTCTGAGCAAATTCCATGCAAATCCATATTAACAAGCTTACTCCAGTTAAAAAGTACATGCCCTGACACATTTGTTTTGAAGTCTTTTGGACATCACCTCACAATGTTAACTGCTCGACTGGAGTGGTTTGGATTAATTGTGGCTTGTTTTTATCAGCTGTTTGGGCCCTCATTTTGACGGCACCCATTCACTGCACCCAACGATGCAATGGTAAATCTGTGCATTCTCCAAATCTGTTCTGATTAAGAAACAAACTCATCCACATCATGAATGGCATATTCAGCAAATTTAAAATATACTATTCCTTTCTCGTGATATCTGTTCACTTTACTATATGAAAATCCTCATGTAAGACTGTTTTCATTTGAGAGATGACTTTTTCATGTAGCGTACATTACATAAACTAATGTTTATATATCAAGGCTGACAAAGACAAAAAACATGCAGATCAAGCCCCATACCCACCGGCTGAGCCCTGTTGACAGCTTAATGGCACATCATTTAAATGAGTGCATAAAATGTGCTGTAGTTGCTTTGTCGCCTGTAGATTGAGTCTATTACCAAGAGATTTCAATTATAGCTAAGTGCCCCTTTCCTCTCAATGAGCCTCTGTTTAAACTCTTTCACAATGTTCTGTCTTGTTCTGCATTCACCACCATTGTGTCCCGTAACAGGCTTCAAATTCACTTCACCCTTTCATTTTTTGCTTTACGCATGAGCCTTGCATGGTTTATCACACTGTTTTATTTCTGTGGTACATTTAATTTGAGACAAATTGGTTTCCACTGAATAATTGTATATATATGTATATATAGAAGAGATCAAGAGATATATAATACATAGTATTGCGCTCTGGATATTGCATGTACTCAACAGTAACATAAATAGATTAAATCATAAAAAGATACTTTATCACCTAAAGAAATAATACAGCTACAGCAAGTAACAAAGGCGCAGCTAAACATAAAACATGACAATTGCTTAACTGAAACATGATCTGTTGACCAAACTTTAATTGTGGCAATGTAAATTGTTGCATTGTTAATATCTTAAAAAGTCTGAAATGGATGTGTTGCCACAACACAACTTTGTGAGGTAGTTATGGAGCAGTAGCTGTGTGTTTGAAATCATTTAACAATTTTGATTTGTATCCATGGGTGGACATGCTGTATTTATGTCCTCATTTGCCCTAAAAGTAAATTCAGTGTTCTAAAAATTATACATGCAACAAAACAAAAAAAAAACAAAAAAACACAACAGATACCTCTGTTAAATTATTATTTTTGCAATTTCTGAGAACAGAATAAAACATTTAAAGATCCCTTCAGTAGTTTAGTCATAATAAAAAAAAAAAAAAAGTTTTACCAAACACAAAGGAATATATTTTGAAGAAAGTTTGTAACCAGGCAGTATATTTATTTGTATATTTATATTTCCTGCTTTGGAAGTCAGTGGCGACCAAAACAGCCTGGTTACAAGCTTTTTTCAAATTAATAAAATAATATGATGTCAAACACCACAAAAATAAATAAATAAACAAAATTAAAAAAAATAACAACTTACATTGCTTAGTCAAATTTGAATGAAACAGCTTTGTCTTTGACATATTTTTATGTGAAGTTTCATCCTGTCAATTCAACTGTATCTTATTGATAGTTATTGATATTTAAATATTGACCATCCCTACTGATCTTACATAAAAGCTAGAAAGCAGCAATCGTATTGTAATAAAAAAGTGGCAAACAACAGCAACAAATAAGCAGAAGACCCTGGAGAATCAGCAGGGCTGGAGGAGGAACAGAAAAAACATGGCAAGTAGAAGCAAGTCAAGGTGGATCTGCTAATAAGGGCTCGCAAAGCACTGACATAACAGCTTGAGATCAGTTTCCAAAAAAACTGGAAATGTTTCATTCCGGATGAGCTAAAAATAAGAGACTGCACCAGACAGCTACTCATTACGTAGTCAAAATCAAGTCCTTGCAAGCACAGACAAGCAAAGAAATGCCAAAAGTGAAATCACCCAGCACTGTTATACCAAGAGGCCTTTTAAACTTTTTATGTGTTTTATCTGCTCTTTTACAGAACAACAGCATTGTTTCGCAATCTGAAAAACACAATTTTGAAAACAAGTTTTACAATTTCAAATTATGAACCAACATTTCTTCAGTAGTTATGTGCATAAGCCTCACACTGACTATCAGCTCAAATCTGGTCATATTTAGATAGTATGTTGTGGTTTTCCACTAGCCTTGCAGTTAGCAACAACACAAGCTTGTTTCTGCTAAGACTTTTTTCCACAAATACTGCTGACGTTTTTACATTTTACGTCTTGTGAAAACATAAAAAAGCCATGCTAAATCCAATCTGACTGGTCAGATTGAAACAAATTTCCAGAAATGAGATTTGAATAGGATTCAGATCATATCTAGCATAGCTTTTTTACAGTCTCATGCCACGTAAAACACTAATGCTGTGTTCACACCAGACGCGAATGAAGCGTTAAGCGTGAGTGATTTACATGTCACTAGTGCTGCGTCCGAAATCGCATACTCCTAAAGTAGGTACTACATTTAAAACTGAACATACTCTACTACTCAACCGTTAAAACCGTTCTATGTAGTATGAACGTGAGTAGTATTAATGGAATTCGGACGTACTACATCCGCCATATTGAGGTTGTCAGGTGTCACACGTCGTCACAACAGCGCGAAAATGTAAACTTTCAATAAGTCATCCGTTTATTTAGTGTGTTAAACAAGTGTAATTTAATCACAACAAACAACGTTTTCCCCTTGAGGTGCTTACACTTAAAATGAGCCGCATCTCCGCTTTCCATCATTTTTTAAATCTGACGCCTCCTCTCCCGGAGCCTTATGGCATAGGAAAGTGTCCATGGTATGCTTACTACAGAATTCGGCCAGAAGTAGTAGGTCATCCGAGTACTTCTCGCCTTCTGAATTTCGAATGCCATGAATTCAGACATACTACTTGCCTCGCATGCTGTTTTTCGCGTACTATATAGTAGGGAAGTAAGCGATTTCGGACGCAGCACAGGTGTGTTCGAGATGCACTACACTAGCCTGCCACCGGCTGGCGAGAGCAGACCCTTGCAGTCGGGGGAGGAGTAAAGAGACGGCCGTCAGGTCGGACACTTATTCCGTCGTTGTTAATAGCATCTTTATGATGGGAAATTTTTATATAGCCTGCATTAATGTAGATACCTAAAAATGAAACCAGCCTTTTATGCGTTTCATAATGAGTTTGTTTTGTCTACAAAAGCCCTTAAAATGATGAAAAAGAAAATGGCAATAAATGTTTTCTATAATTATGTATTATAATTTACAAGAAAAACCCTAGCCCTTCGCTTCTTTTTCTTTTGCACCCGTTTTGAATATTGTAACGTGGTGTCAATTTGACATTGCTAAGTTGTTTGTACATAAATAATTGTTCAATAAAAAATAATAAATAAATAAATAAAATAAATAGGTTTCCGTAGTGGTGAATCAACGTCATTAACTCTTATACAATAAGAATATATATTTACCATATAATCTTCATTTTCATCGTTAATGTTTTGGTTGAATATCAGATATTCCATATAAAGATTGATTACATACAGGAACTTTTTAAAGAAAAAAACAGGCAGCACACATCGAGCTTGTAAATCACATAATCTGACCAATGAGAATAAAGTGTGTCGTCATTTGAGCAACTACAGCACCTGACCTGTGCGACTGCTCTTGTTTTGCTCTCGCGGTACTTTAACGGCACATGTGATCGAAAGGCGGCTGGAGCGCCGATCAAAGTCGGACAAATTATCTGACCAGAATGCATTGTTTTGTAAGGCGGCAGCCGATTTCTTACAGCGCCGCATGAAGTCGAACACACCTAATGACAACAGCAGTGCTTGCTTGTGAAATTAGGCGCAATTAGTAGAAATTTTTACTTTATTTAGTAATGAGATGTAAATTTGCAGAGGCTCCCTAAAGCAGCTGAGGCGAATATCAAATCTTAGGCTATATTTACACTAATCCGGATAAATTTGAAAACGGCGTTTTCCTCTAAAAAAAAGTCTACACTATCGTTTTCAATCGTTTCTGAAGACTTGATCATCCACACAAAACGCTTAAGTTCCTGTACTGCGCATGCGTGAAACATAAGACGATTTGATCTGCGTCATTTCCATCTGCCGTTTATTTACTTACATTACGTATTCTTTGAAGAAAAGCTATCTGGAGCATTTACAAACTGATATTAATCCTTAATAATCCTCAAAATTGAGAGTAAACAAAACAACTGCTGTACAAAGCCGTCCGCCATCAGATGAACTGGTCACATGACTGCATCATATGACTAAAATGCGTCATCGTTTTTGAAAGTCTCCGTTTTCACAGTCCACACAGCAACGTTAAAACGGCGTTTTCTGAACTCACAAGAATTCACAAGAAGCACGTTCAACTCAGACACGCAGACGGTCGTGGTAATAAACAAGTCCGGGGCTAAGTCCGCCCCTGAATTTACATGTCAACTAGCAGTCACTAGAGTATTAGTAGACTGTCTGCTTAATCTCTTCTACTGTAACTCTTCATTTTGATGGATGCACAACATACATACTGACTATCAGAAACTTTGCAAGTATATGTCAACTTATTCTACTAAACCTACCCTAACAGTCTCCTCTAAAAGTTAGTTAGTAGAATGTCTAAATGGACTCTCGAAATAAAGTGTAACCAAAGTTTTATTCAAATTTCTATTTTAGTCTCACCATATAAAGCAGTCATGGCAGCAATATATACTTTATGCCTGCATAACATAACGCTTGGTCGATCAGAAGCAAGTATTTCAGAGAGCTGTGATTATGATGGCAGCCTGAGCACAACTAATTGATAATTTCAGAGTAATAGAATATAATTTCAGACCCATTTATCCTTATTACAGATCGTCCGAGGCAAGACTGGACATGCAGAGTGAATCAAGCAAACCCTCAATCATTGAAGTTAGGGAGCGGCCACTGGCATCGCTTGCATCTAATAAACTCAATATAGCAGGTGCCAGAGATCAGCCACTGCTTCATGTTTTTCACAGCTGAAAAATAAAAGATTGATCTTTTAGCACTTTCACTGAAATGAATCCCCCAATTGTGTAATTAGCACAGTCGTGGATAAGGAGGTCTCAAACACTTTACATAATTATAAAACAGGGGAGTTGTAAATCATCTGCTTATTGCCTGAGGGACACTTACGAACATTTTTTTTTCTGGGAGAAACTAATGTAGTCCATGCTTATCTGCACATCGGGCTAACGGCAGGAACTTTCAGCGAGTGCTATCAGCTCAATACATTTGTCAACAGGGAGTAATCAAGGCCGCAGAGGAAGTAAGACTGCAATCAAGCTGACAGAAACTAATCAATATGCAACAAGGCTTAAGACAAGTGGCGTAAAGTTAGGGAGAGTTTGCCACCAAAACGAATGACTATTTTTAGCAAATATCTCAATATGTCTGTTCGATCTGTGCTGCAGTAGCACATGCTGGAAGCAAAAGCATAATGGCCGCCAAGTAGTATAGTATTGCTTCCATTGCTTCTTAAATAGCATGAAATAAAATGTACAAGCTGCAAATATCAGGAGAATTTACTGTTTTTCCGATCATGTACCATTATAGAGCGTCTTTCATTACCCACTCTATTGACTGCTGAGCTTTACATCCATCCAAACAGAGAAGCAGGAACTATGAGAAGTCCTCAACATCTGAATAATGATTTGTGTGTATTGACATGCACAATATGGATGTTGGCTTCCATAAGTCAGTGCAAACGACTTTGCTCAGACCTCATGGATCCATGTGTTGTGAACCCAATCGCTCTTAATGTGTTCGAGGGTCGTTCCACCATGTCACTGCATTGACTGGATATTCATGAGCTAAGCTGGTGGTAAATGAGGTCAGCAAATAGGATAAATGGTTATAACTAATGCCCCAGGGCATCCAAGATGTAGGTGACTTTGTTTGTTCAATAGAACGCAAAGAGAGTAAAAAACATTCAAAGATGAAACAAACATTTAACTCTACAGCTTGTGACAATATATTTAGGTCATGAAATGATCAGACTTTGCAAAAAAACAAACAGTACCTCTTAATTTTTACCTCTTATACACCACTATCTCGGTCTCATTCACAACATCCTGTGCATGACTCTGAAATATATTCACACAGACGTAGATCCTTATGTATTGCGGCCCATAGAAACAGTCACTAATGAGGAATCTATGTATAGATATATATGTGCCAGCATCACAGGTCAGATGTTTCAAGTGAGATCAGAAGAGTTGGAGACTGTGGTTCAGTAAGAGGTAAAAAATTATATATTTTATATTTCTTGCCAAGACTGATTGTTTCATGCCTTAACACCTAAATGTATCGTCACGAGCCGTAGGGTTCAATTTGGTTTCATCTGTGTATGTTTTTTGACTCTTAGAGCCTTGGAACATTTGTTTCCATTGCCTTCCATTGTATGACTGACAAACTGCAACAGCTTGAGTTCTACTGAAGAAACACAAAAAAAAGTCACCTACATCTTTGATGCCCTGGGGGTAAGCAGATAAACATCAAATTTACATTTTTTGGGTGAACTGTCCCTTTAAAAAATTGTCTGTGTAGATATCAGACATCAATGCAACACATGCTCAGGGGCTAGATGATGCAAATATTTATAGCAAACACACATAATATGGTAATAATACACAAATGAACACATGAAGGATTAGCCGATACCCTCAGCAGTCAGCAGTTGGACCACCCTGCTTGTAAAGTGTGTGCCTGTATGTATGACTCTGCTCTGATCCCTGCTTAAAGCGTTGCGGTGATGACATGTCTGACAGGGCGCATCAGGACCGTGTGCTAGGGAAATTAAACCCGAAGAACAAAACAAACAGAAGACATCAAGACAGAGAGAGAGAGAACAGAGTGGCAGCTGACGACGGCCATAATATGTGGAGGCAGCCCATGAGGAGGCCTGATGAGCATCACCGCAATCTCTCATTCACACAACCTTCAAATGACATCAGAGCCCCCCAGCAGCTGATGCGGCTGAGCTGATGTGATTTATTTAATCCAGCCGAGTAGTTTGGAACTAAGGAGAACAAATCACTTTGATGGAATTCATGACGGAGACGTAGGAGCAGGGAGAGAGACAGACCAGGCCTGTTTCACACAGCTGCTGAAGCTCACAGCATTTCTGCTGCGTAACTGTGGCTTATAAAAAAAAAAAAAGATTCCTAAGTTACAATATTAAGGATTTCCTTTGATATCAGCCATAAATTATACAAAGTGTTATCAGGAGTTGGCTATTGAGAATTATTACAAACCTCATCATAATGAAATCTAATAATACACGAGAAAGGGAGTCATATTTATATTTGAATGGTAATTAATCTACGTAGAATAGAAGCCAAATCCCAAAGTGCAACTATAAGCTTCTTAAATGGTTTGGATTGAGTCAGATTTACTGAATAGAAAGAGCTTTGTGTGTGCCTGTCACAGCATGTGTAAGCGCAAGACGTCTTTTCTCAAAGAACGGGAGAGTAGTTTAGCCCGATTACTATACTGCTTCATAAAAACAGATTCTGATAAAACGTATAAATTGGACACAATGAAATTAGTCGGTTTGGATCAATTCCATCTGCCAGACAAAAACATAAATGTCACACACATAGTATGCAAATACACACGCAGGCTTCCATACACCAACAGACATTTTGTTTCATATGCGTTCCATTGCATTCTATTATTTTTAAATTTAGCTAACTGTATTTTATTCACTAACCAATCTTTATTAATTCAATATTTACATGTTGTTTGTAAGTAATTTAAAGTTTTACTTATGTTTGTGCAGACATTTGGCCCTTCAAAAATAACAAAAGCTGAAGATGCGGTCACATTTTTGACAAAAATACAGTTATAGCATCAATCTTTTTTTGTGTGTGTGAGCGAAAGGGCTGTCTGTTTCACAATGCTTTTAAGTTGCAATGCAAATTTGCTTCTATGACCAACAGAAAGCATTTTGCTACACTATTGACAAAATCCAGGAAATTTCCCTAATGTGACCACAATTGTACACTACTGATAAAACTGCATAGCTTGGATGCAATGAAAAAATTAAATAATTTCTTTTGGATTAAAACTGTCTGCCAAACACATAAATAAAAATACTACAAATGCCTGAATTGTAACAATTGAGTTTGATAAATTAGATTACACAGCATTTTTCAGTGTATTCAACTCTCCCAAGCATATATGTGACCCTGGAGAACAAATCCAAGTTTTAATTTTCCTAAATAAAGATTAATACATTATCTGAAAGTTGAATAAATAAGCTTCCCATTGATTTTGATGGATTGGGCAATATTTGACCAAGATACAACTATATGAAAATATGGAATCGGAGGGTTAGAACCTTTAAAGTTGACCAAATGAAGATCTTATCAATGCATATTACTAATCAAAAATTTAGTTTTAAGTTTTAATATATTTTCGGTAAGAAATTGATTAAATACCTTTATGGAACATGATCTTTACTTACTAGCCTACGGATTTGGCAAAAAAGAAAAATCACCAATTTTGACCCAAACTAATTTTTGGCTATTGCTACAAATATACCCCAGCGACTTAAGTGTAACAAGGCCAGACTCAGGCAAGCGTAATAGATCCAATTGCAAGCTTTATTAAAACACAGCGTGGTCAAACAAACAAGGTCCAAAAAGGCAATCCAAAGTAACATATAAAACAAAACAAATGAAACAAGACTATGGCAATGGCATGAAAACAGGATAAATACAATAAACGCTTGGTAGAGTCCGCAACAGCAAAACAATACTTCGCACCTTCCTGTTTGGCAGGCTCTCGCTTAAATGGCCACCAAACAGGAAATCACCATAGAGGAAGCAGAGTGAGCTGTGACAGTCAGTGCAGAGGTGAGAGCTCCCTCTGCTGGCTTGGTGTTACATTAAGACTGGTTTTGTGGTCCAGAGTCACATATAACCACTGCTTATTCGGCCAGTATAAATGCTATGACCTGCTATGCTATGCTATGACCTATAACCTGCTAACATGGCTGTCAAAATAAATATGTGCATATATGTGCCACCACAAACACAAATTTTCTTAAAAACTAAAAAAATACTTGCTCACCCACGTTGTCACTCTAACTTCAAATGACTTCTGCACATTCAAAAGATGATATTTTGAATATATTACAGCTCACTTTAATAAAACATTTAGGCACATTTAAGATAAATGATGTGCAAAAACCAATAAGGTTAATTTGATGTTAAGCTCATATCAGTGTTGTGGATCCCATTGGCTTTTATAATATGCACATGAGTTGAAACTTTCTCCAAAATATCTTCTTTTGTGTTCAATACAAGAAAGAATATCTAATATTTGGATGAACGGTCCCTTTAAACAACAGTTGTCGCCAATGATGAAAGCAAAGATGCTTTAGCAAATGTATTCCGCCCCATTGGCATCTCTTCCTCCATAAATATCAACTGATAGAACTTTATTTACGTCCACTCTCGCTAATAGGACAGATGGGAAGGGTTCTCGACACGACGTATCAAAACAACACAGAGGCGCTGCTTGAGGTGCTCCACAATAAATGGAAAATCTTTTCGGTGATTGCGCGATCACGGCTAATTCAGACGGTGCCATTATCTGAATTGAGCGATTGTTTCTTGATTATTCATGACCTTCTCCTTTACGAGGCCCTTCCCTGCAGCTGGTTTGCTGAATTAATGTTTGGAGGAGCGCATGGTCCATCTTATAAGCCCTTATCAGCTAAATCTGGTAAAGATAGATTTGTAAGGAAGGAATTCATTTGTCCCTTGAGGCCCATGCGCATCTCCTTGCAATCCATTTAATGATGGGCATAATTGCTCATTAGTGTCTATGGGTCCTTATGCGGGAAACCTTACATGTGCATCAAGAGTGAGTAGGACACATGCACAAAATACCAGCGAGTGAGCTGGAGAGAGAAAGAGGCTGTTTCCTGATGGAAAGAGTGGAGGAAGCTAATGCAGCAGAACAGCTGATTAGGCCTCTTTACCAGGTCAGCTGTACATCTCTCCCCTCGGCCCAGGGCTGGACACAGAGCTGAATTATAGGGGGTAAACAGTGTAGACGGCCTGGGCTGATGGGAGTGGACGGCCTTCGTGCACTGCCCTGGTCTGGTCTGTCTTTCTTCATTTCCTCTCTATCAGCTCCTGTGAGGAGATCTGACTACGAGACCCCAGCAGGCTTACCACTGACCCTGCATAATTTTCTTTCTCTCTCTCTCTCACACACACACACAAAATATATACACACAGCACATAAAAGGCCAGTCAGCACTCTCAGTGGAAAGGACACTCCAAAATGAGGCTGTTTTATGCAGCGGGAGATCACAGAGCATGAATAAATGAAGAATGGCAGATGGTCACAAACACACATCCATACACCACCAGTATTTTGCATGGACTTCTATTGTTTTTAAATTGAGCTAATTTTAACCTTTTAAAGCTAAACTTTACATGAACCATTTTTCTTTTTTTAAGATTTTAAAGTAGATATTATTTAGTTATTTTATTAAGTCTGTTTACTTAAGGCTGTTGGAAGGTAATGCAAAGTTTACTGTTATTGTAGGGGCATTTGTTCCCTGTGAACAAAGCAAAACCTGAAGGTGTACACTTGTGATCAAAATCCATGCATTTCAATAGAAACCCAAGCAATAACCCTTTACACAAGGCTATAAATACTAATTATTTTCAATGCAAGTACATTTATAAAATTATACTTTGTATTATATTACATTTTCATCAAATTACAAAAAAACAGCACTAATTTGAGGATATTTCTAATACAGTGTCTATGGGAGTGGCAGTAAATTTGACTTCGCTGATTGCTGCTCTTAGTCTCTCATTTTTTCCCCTTTTTTTGAAAGTTGTGAATAGGGTAATAGAAGGTAACATTTGTTAACTAATAAGCAACTAACAGGTGTACTTGTAAAATAAAGTGGTGGTTTCAAATTCCCTGCTATAGACGTTTACCTGAACTACGTACTGTGTGAAACTACTGAGAAATGCAGAAATGTGAAAAATGTTCATTGGAAATTTTGCATAAGGGGAAAATATTACCTAATGCGAAATTTGCAAGGGATTGGAAGTTGATCACATGATACCACATTAACCGTTTACTGACAGAAAAATTATTGGTTTAAGCTACACTTTTTTGCCCATAAAATTACACTCAATTAAAAAAAGAGACATGAGATAATAAAAAATATTATATTTTTGTATTTCAAAAATCCTTATGTGTAACCTTCCTGAAATGAATAACTCGGACACACTTTATATTGGGTGGCCTTAACTATTATGTACTTGCACCAAAAAATGAAGTACAATGTACTTATTGTGTTCTTATTGTATTGTAAATCACTTTTGTTGCTGCATTGAGGTGGGATACAGGTAAGGTTAGGGACAGGTTTGGTGGTATGGGTAGCTTAAAGAGTGGGTTTAGGTCAATAGTGTAATTATAAATGTAAGTACAGAAATGTATTACAGATGTAACTACATATAGGTATTAAATTATTAATTATATTATCACAGTAGCTAAGGACACCTAATATAAAGGGGGACCAATCACCTATATGAAATAGAGCTTCTTTTTACATACAGAAAATGCAAATAATGTGAATGGTTTATTCCAAGTCACAAACTAATAATTCTTATGAGTGAGTTCCTTCCATAAATCCAAAACATAAATCTGTAGCTCAAATCACACACATAAAATAACTACATTAAAAAGTTCAAAAACACAAGTTACTGGTTTAAACCAGTCTAAAGCACTACCACTGTTTAATTTACAATGTTAGCAGAGAGAGAATTTCTTTCATATTTCAGAAAAATGAATATTTAATCTAGAACAAATTCTGTATCAGCCTGACCCACATGTAATACATATACACATAATATACCATACATACAATTTTTATTAGACATCTCTGTATTAGCTCACTCTAAGATAACAAACACCTCGGTAAACAGCACAAAACAAGGTTTAATGTCAGTGGTAACCAACCTATCAGTTTGGTGACAAGATTCATGCGACTTTTCTTTCTGTCCCCTACCAGCAACTTGAAATTATTAAAAAACAAATTACACAGGCGAGTGGCATGGCAGCCCATTCATCAGTGTCATGTGAGGCTGGGCCTCGTGGGGCTGCTGAGGAGACTTCGAGAGTGGCCAATAATGACAAAACCCCTCCATGCTCCATAGAAATACAGCTGCTAGGTGATGCTGACCAGCTCTTTATTCAGTCTACTTATGCATAGGCACCCAAACTGTCCATTTCCTTCCTGTCTCTCTCTACTGTCTGGTCTCGGGTCCCTCCTGAGCCTGGCTCACAGTCGGTTACCTTGTGTCCTCTGTTTTACCTCTGAACACCCGCCAATGTTTGCTCTCCGTGAGTATGACTTCAATAGCCTTTTTAACAATGGCTCCTGCTGTTTACAAACCGTGAAGAAACCTTCCCTTTCTACACTTATCTTACAGAAAAAAGTCACCTCTGTAATTCCTTCCTGCTGGTTAATGCTCCAAAAATTTAAACGGTGGAACAAATAATAGAAAGAGAAACTGGTCTTGTTAATTACGGGCAAAGACTTCAGTGTTTAAAAGAGCTATAAACAGAATCGTGTGATTTAACAGTCGGGCCCGTTCTCAAAAAACCTGGCCCAAAAAGATAGCGGGTTTGTGTTTTATACCCTTAAACAAGCCACATCTCTTTTGTTGTTCTGCTGTATTTTATGCCACTCACAATACTACATCGTTTGTGACCGTAACTCAAAGTTAAAGCTATAGTAAGCAACTTCTATTTTCGAATGACATTCAAAATATCCCTACTACCTGAGGTAACACTGAAACTGGTGTCCTGAGAAACATCACTCGTTTCTGTGACAGCATTAGACTTTATAAATGGCTCTGACAAAGAGGAGAAATAACTGAGGCTTGCAAGGATCAGCCTATCAGGTAACCGAAAAGCAGATCTCTACCACTGGTACAGTATATGTTTGTGGGCAGGGTTATTTGTTAGTCAAGAAACAAAGATGAATGTTTAGGTAATTATCACTTACAACAGCTCTAACATGACAGGTAGCAGCATACCTTGTCGTGTAGATACATGACACACTCTTGTTTTGAATAAAAGCTAGATGGAGCATAAAACAAAGCGGCCAGGATTTTTTAAAGCAATAGTTCTCCCTTCCTGTCATCATTTATTCACCTTCATGTCAATCCAAAACTCTAGGACTCCTTTCTCCTGCAGAACACATACCAAAAGATATTTTGGAGATTGTTTCAATAGCTTTTATCCATACAATTAAAGCCAGTGGGGTCCAAAACAACACTACTCCCCACAGATTTTCATTAAATTTCATTATATTTTCAAAAAACAATATTTGTCTTTTTTGGGGTATTGAAAACCAGGTATAGATTTGGAATGACACGAGGGTGAGTAAATGATGGCAGAATTGTCATTTTTAAATGAACAGTCCCTTTAACTTGACACGCGTCTTAAAAACACAACACTCATGGTACAAAGTGCTAACAGCGAGATGCATCACAGCTGTCAAAAAAACAAAGTATGTCTACCTTAAAAAACAAAAACAAGAATGTAGCCATTGCTAATGACCCAGACTTTTCATGTTAGTGCACTAGTGTCAAAAATAGGCTATACTTTTAAATGAGAAGTTCACTTTGAAAAAAACTTTTGCTGATAATTTACTCACCACCATGTCATCCAAGATGTCCATGTCTTTCTTTCTTTAGTCGAAAAGAAATTAATGTTTTTGACGAAAACATTCCAGGATTTTCCCCCATATAATGGAATCTATTGGGACCCAA
>JAUCNO010000663.1:13777594-13797965 GCA_032353835.1 Enteromius viviparus
GCTCATTCAGCTGTGTTAACACAACGCAAAGAGTTTGCATAAATTCAACAAATTCTATTCATGTAAATAAAACACAACATCCTACGTGGAAATAGGATGCATGATTACATAACTAAATTAAGTTATTAACTGAATCATTTTTTTGAGTGGAGTAAGCCATTAATAACATATTCCCTGTGCAAAAAGTGCAACAATGTTGAAGTTCCCAGGATATATTGAAACTAAGCCAAAAAAGATCTGATGTTGTAATTGCTGCAATAGGTGGGCATACCAAAAATAATAAAGTTAAAAGTGGATAAAAACAGTATGACTTGCTTGAGCTGATATTTGTTGTGCTCAGAGCAACCACCCCTTATGTTTCATGAACATTATGAAATGAAATCATGGTTGTGAGGCAAAAAGTTCAATATTTTAAATCGTACAATTTTTGCCACCACTATGTGTGTGTATATATGTTTGTGTGTAAAAAATGTATACAGATTTTTTTCACGAAACCTTTATGTTCCAACTTTCCCATAATCTCATCGTTATAATCCCCCCTAAGCACAAGACAGGAATGGAAGGGAGGCAATGTCATTCTGTCTGTCTGTCAAACCGGCTATCACACTCACTTCTAATGGCGTCTAGAGCAATCTGGTTCCAGCCCGTTATCTTATAAATTCAACACATGTTCCACATAATTCACACTAAGTGTGACAATCAAGGAAACAGGCAAGTGCAGGCTCCTTACGGCGAGATCAATGGGTCTCATTCTGCATGGTTCTCATTTTTAATTCATTCGTATTTATGGCAGGTGGTTAAAGACAAAGACAGCAAGAAGGAAAACAGGGACAGCGGGATGAGACATAATATTGTTCGAAGTTCTTCTTCATGGTTTGTTTTAAAGCAGACAATTTGGTCGATTTCTGTTACTATTTGTAAGATTTGTGAAGTATAATTAAACCTGCTATAGAAATACAAAAATGGGCCACTCTCTGATATGGAAATGAAAAGTCTTGTTCTATTAAAACGAAACTGAAACAGTAAAGAAAGTCAACAGATAACTATTTTGATGGATTGCTAGGCGTTATTTTCTTTATATGATTTTTCAAAGCTTCCCTTTAACATCTCACAGTATAGACTTTTTTCCTTAAATCAAAAAATCTGAATAAAACAAACAAAAAAAATTCCAGGAGTGTGCAGTTTCTGCACTCCTAGTGTGTTTTACGATGACCTTTGCAAACCTCTTTCACACGTCAAGGTCCCACAATTTCAGCTACTATTAAATGACAAAATTCTGACTCTATAAACATGAAGGCATGCCTCAAAAGGTAAAAGAGGGCAACGTTTAGTAAAAAGTACAACATATTAGGAATGCTTTCAAGTTAAAGTTTAGCTTACCTGCTGAAAAAAAAGAAAATCTGAAAGTTTGTCGCATTGAAACCCAAACATTTCTCCATCTTGTAAAGTCTCACTGCCATCACCGCCAGTCTTTACCTTTTTGTCTGCCTGTGTATTTTGGCTTTCACTTCTTTAACACAATTTCTTTTTTAAATTTTAAATTCTAAACACACTCTGGCTCAGACCGCTATATCCAGGCCCCAAACTCTCACTATTGCTATTGACATCTCCACTATCACATCCTGTTGCATGCGGACCAAATGTAATGATTGAAAGAACATTTTAAGGTCATAAAACTTCCACAGAAGGCATATAAATAACTACACTTTCTAAATTTAATAGCTATTAGGGTGTAAAAAATATTTTCAATCAGTAAAACAAAAAATGTTTATGATAAATATTCTCTAGCTTTATTTAAATGTCATTAATAACCTAGATCTCATTTTTTTTTACTTTTAAAATCATTACTATAAAAATTAAAACCTAAAGGAAAAATCAAACAAAACATCCATATTCTTGTAAGTGTATATAATTTTTCAATCTGAACATTATGCACTCACACAGCAGTATCAGTGCCCTCTGTTCAGAGATGGTGTTGTTGTGTGTCCTACATTTGGTCAAGGGGTTGAGCGAGAGGTGTGTGTTTCACAGCAGGAGTGTCAGAGACGGATCACTGTACCCCCACCCTGTGGAGAGGGGCACCTTCCGTTCCTGTTACAAAACGCTGACAGAAGACCTGACTCTCCATATGCCTCTAACCCTTAATCTCATCACCCTCCTTTCATCCAAAACTCAAAGCATTTTAATAAATATACCCAAAGTTTATTAAAAAACAAGAATTCAAATAAAAAACAATTATTCTTTGAATTATTATAGCAATAATAATAATAATAATTTAATTAAATAACTACATAATTAATTATTTACTATTACAAACATCAATAAACAAATTATTCAGTCTTATGTGCTGCCACATTTGGAGGATTAAATCAATGTTGACATAAATCTACATGCAATCATTTGTAATTCAAATGGTTTGAATTGCGCCTAACATTTTTGCCTATGCATAAATACATACTAGTACAAACCATGAATATGAACATCTCCATCCTTCCCCGATGGAAGTGATATTAATATGCTTTAGCTGCATGTCTAAGTAAATATTCAGTGTTTATCATGCTGTGCATGGCTTGGGTGAGAGGGTAAGGAAATGAATTGGAAAATGTTGGTGATTAAAGGTATGGAGGTTAAATGAGTGTGCTATATGCTTCACACACTATTACCACTGCAGTTCAGATTGGAGTAGCTTTTTTCTCCCCACAAGCGGTACTTTGGAAATATCTGATTTTGCATTTGTCTAGGCTGAATTCAAAAAGTATGGTAATGGTTGATAGTGTTGACCAATGATCAATAGTGCGTGCCATATTATATATATATATATATATATATATATATACATATACATATATTACACTCAAAAACACACATGCACAGAGAGAGAGAGAGTTTTAAATAATATTGAATGTGTTTGATGGAACCATCAAGGTGGTATTTATTTGATCAAAAATACAAAATAACAGCAATTATTATTGCTCACTTACAATATTATTATTTAAAATAACTGTTTTCCTTTTGAATGTATATTATAATGTAATTTATTTCTGTAATGCATGCAAAATTTTCAGTCATTACTCTAGTCATCAGTGTCACATTCCAATATGCGGATTTGGTGCCCAATAAATATTTCTTACTGTTATCAATAATGAAAAGAGTTGTGCTGATTTTATGTGTGTGTGTTCAAAATTTTGGAGTATGTAAGATTTAAAATGAAAGTAGACATTTATAATGTCATTTTTGTTTAATATTTATTTATTTATTTATTTATTTTATATTATTACTTTTTGTTCATCAAAGGATTCAGAAAAAAGTATCAAAGTTTCCACAAAAACATAAAAAAAACATTTAAAATAGTTTAAAATGATCTTAATCTACCTCTTATGAAGAAAAATTTATGTCATGACATATAAATGAATGCACATTAAAGTTTTTTGGCTGTTAGCAAAGGTCAGTAAATAACTGACATATTTAGTTTAAGAAAAAAGTGGATTAAGATTCAGACTTACATAGTTTATTTAATGAGCTCAAATCTTTAAGATATTTCAGTTGTTACGAAGCAGATTTCATGATATATTTTTTTTTATACCTGTTTTGAAAGCGGGCAACATTAAGGGGCAAAATTTCTCAATAACCCCCAAAAAACTGGGCCATCTATTGTGACCCAGCCACTTTTACCAACGCACACATTTCAATGGCCAGAACAAGTGGCAGCAATTTTCCGTTTTCAATTTGCTGACCACTTGACCATGTGCTCCTGGTACAGCGCACGAGCTCTTCTCCAGCGAGCAGACGTACACCTGCAGCCCCTCGCTGATGAGGAGGCCACGATCATCCGCACGCCCTTCTCTGTGTACACCTCACACACGCCGCATTCACGCACTCAGCTGCGGGGTTAAAATTAAAGGACAAATTTGAAGCTGTAAGTGAAAGACTGTCACAAACACGGGGTGAAATAATAATGCACTCATCTAGGACACAGTGGGCTTATTCCTTTTGCGATACCTTGTGTGTGTGTGTGTGTGTGTGTGTGTGAGTGTGTGAGTTCTGGCTCTTCACGAGCTGCCAGAGGCAACTGTTCCACGCCATGGTTTTACATCATTGTTCTCATCCTCCCATTCTCTTCTGCTCTTTCTGTTTCAGCGACTTGGCTGCGTTTTTTGGACCACTCATCCTTTCTCTTTGTCTTCCTCTCTTATTTTCCTCCTATTCATCTTGCATTTCCTCCTCTCCATTGCCACAACAAGGCCAGCCTCCCCGGAGCGTTCCACAGGGCCCTCTCTAGCCGATAAAGTCTTTTCATGTCGAAGCCCTCAGGCTTCGAGGTAAATCCTACAACTTGGCAGACCTGTGTGCCAAGTGAGCGTGCCAGGGTCTGCCCACATTGCAACACACCCTTAGTGGATTTGTGTTGCTTTGCCTCTATGTCATCCCAATTGCAAAGTACACGTACAAGTGAAAAATGTAACTTTCGACTGGTATTGTAAGTTGGATCTTTGCTCAGAGGTCATGCTGAGTGAGCACTGTACTCTTGATGACTATAAATGTTTAATATTCAAGGAGGCAAAATCCTCCATTAACACATAATCGAAACCACAGGAGCATGCTCACATTCTCATATCTCTTTATATACTGTATATGCACTCCTGTGTCACTGTGTTGTTGCAGGCTTCATGAGTCAGTCCAGTGAGGAAGGGTGTGGAATGGAGCTACCCTCACCTTCAGCAGAGGTGACCCTCCACAAGTGCCCTCTCCTGGCTTTTATCTGCAGGGAACATATATATAAAAGGCCCGGGGACAAAGAGCGATTGCCAAGACATCACTACATGGGCTCTTCTCACTCCCCCATCCTTTATGGAACGATTTGCATATTGCATAGGCACTGCTGTTTTTATTGAGGTCATTTTTTTATCAGTCTTATAGCGCAGACTGCACACAATGAATCCAGCTTACTTCAGGATATGACTGACCTTTTTTTTCCCTCGTTCTCTATCAAGTTGCCCCAGCGCTCCTCCTCTAAGCTGCCTTGATCCCTCTAACTCCCACTCTTTTTCCTCTTATTTCTTGAAACCTCAAAGTCTCCATTAAGCACTGGAAACATCCACCAAAAAGCTTCATTCTGCTAACTGAGAGAGAACATGCAGATAACTTTCTTCTTTTCTGTCTTTAAAATAAAGCAAAATCCTTCTTTTTTAAGACGAGGTTATATATAAATGGGCCAAGGTCTCACCTGCTAGCCCCTACTGGTAGATGCGAACTCGTGGATACGGGTAATGTACAATGTAACTTCATTAAATAAGGGCCTAAACTTGCATGATGTAAACTCAAGTGTTCCATGATAAAAACTCAAAATTCAGAGAAAAAAAAGTCAGACTTAAAACAAGAAACAAGTTTCCACACAAAAGTAATCATGTTTTCTCATGAAAAACTTTTAGTTGTGGCATTTGTTGCATAATGTTTTTTGCTCATGCTCCAAAATTAACATGCAAAAAAAACTAAACTCTGCGTTACAGTGGGGCACTTATTATGGAAATTAATGTGGCAAATCCATAAATGGTAAAATACTTACTGTTTCAATAATATAGCGACAAGACTTTACACTAAGCATGTAGATACAGTAATGTTTGTAATGATTCAATGTTAATAACTGCTTAATAACATTTTCTGTATGAAGTTATATCCATCACCTTGTCAACCCAATGTCCTAAACTGCCATAAAATGCCAAAAAAATCTAAATCAAAATTCTGATTATATATATAAACTTTTAATTACATATACTGTTAAACGTTACATAAGCCATACATTTAGAATCAATGCAAGTGCTTTTGTAAAGTAATAAGAAAATGGTCCCATTTATTTGCATTGTAAGTATTTGCACTTGTTTTATTTCTTCTTTTTTTCTCTCTTTAATATGCTATGTTTTTATAACTACAAAATATACAACCAAACGATATGATTACTGCATTTTAGCAGGCACAAGATGTTTAGAATGAATAATGCTAATGGATAGCTTTCTCCAGATCGTTTACAGCTTCTTACTAGAAATCCTCATTCATGTGGATTTGGCTATGCACACATGCACACGCATATTTGCAGAGACCACATGCAACCCAGATGTGCACCTGCAGCTGTCCCTGGTCTCCTGCACCACTGATCTGAGTCCTGATCTAGGACAGCTGTTCAGGGGGATTTAGCCTTTTAAAACAAACTATTCCCCAATCTGCTCCACAAGGGCCCAGGGCTGGGGTCCAAACCTAAGCCTCGGCAGTCTCTCGCATCTCCCGGAGGGAAAGTTCCCCTGAGACAGTGGCGGGACCAAAACGTGTCCCTGTCAATATAAATCAGCATCCGGACGGCTGAAGTCTAAACGTGTGATCCTGACTCATAATGCTGTGTACATTTTATTTATGGGTTAATGGTGACAAAAAGAGGTGAGCTTTTGTACTCTTTTATTCTTTTTAAAAGGAACTACACACTTCCCTCCGCTATTCCCAATCACAGCCGACAGGGTCATCGCTGCAGATTAACTCAAAATACCCAATTCCAACCAAGCTGCCACAGACGCATCTATCACGCTGAGACACCAGCATGCTAAATGTGTCTATTTGCATCCCCCTTTTAAATAGGAAACCGAAATCCATCTCTCTTGTGTTTGACAGTCCACATTAAAAAGCCGCATACGAGGAGAGCGCGCCGGAGAGGGGAAACTTGTTTCTCACACTGTTGTGACAGGCAATGCAAATAGCCTCGGTTTCCCTCGAGAGAGAGAACAAGAGAGATCGAAGGAAACAGAAGGGGGAAAAAAGACATAACTAGTCGACGGGAAATCATACGAGAAAGCTATTGCTACCTTTGCTCCTCTAAAGCAGAAAAAACTCAGCTCTAGCCGCACAATGTTATATCAATAATTGCTGGAAAAAATTAAACAAGTAAAACAATGAGTTTGCCTGAGGCCTTCATCTCTTCAAATCAGTCTGTGCATTTTAAAAGAAGGTCACTTTTTTCTCCCCCTTTGGATTGGTGACACGCGCATGAAACGAGAAGCTGACCTGGGTTTGAATTTAGAGTGTTCATTAATAGGATATTATGCCATATGCTTCCCTGCACTGTCTTATTTTAATGCTTGGCACTGACTTGAGAATTTGTAATTAGCGAGGGTATAATGAGGGTATCGGAGAGGCTAATACAGGGTTGTAAGGAAGGAATAGATTTGTTCACTGTACTATAAAGCTTAAAACAAAGCTGCACCTAGACTGAGTCACATTTGGGCCAGTGAGAGATTACACTGCGTATGCTGAGCCAAATAACACTCCCGTTCCTACCACCAACCCAAACCATGACTGGAGCCCGACTCTCCTTCTGTACTTCACAGCACAGCGTTCTGAACTACCAAACAAACACATTTCTCAAAACGCAGCGGTAAATAACAACACACGATGTACCAACACAGACGTATTATCCTCTAGGACGGCGTCAGTCAGGAGCGCCGCAGAAAGCAGACAATGAAAATGGAATTATAGAGAAGGCGAAGACTATAATGGACTGCAACCGTTCGGAACACCCCGTGCAGGACTGTGAATCATCTCGACCCAATCATACACTGGCACCGCGCTGTAATTCATTGACTGGAATGGTGACACAGCGAGAGACACGTGAATATGTTTGAGAGCCGCTTTCTACGCTGAGAGGAAAGCCAATGCACGTCCCTGTATCCCATTATCATTATGCATCTTTCCCCTTCTTAAAAAAAGTGCGATTAGTTAGAAAAGTTCTCAAGCAGAGACGCAAGCGAACGAAATAAATTCCACTCGCGCCCCACACATGACATTGCACATAAATATTCAATAAATTAGCCGCAGCCGTTTTATAGATTGATCAGTCATCTCTGGCATTCACTGACAGGCAATGGTAGGGTTGAAATATTAATGCTGACAAATTAGGGATTTCTGAGTAAA
This sequence comes from Enteromius viviparus, assembly GCA_032353835.1. Classification (NCBI taxonomy): domain Eukaryota; kingdom Metazoa; phylum Chordata; class Actinopteri; order Cypriniformes; family Cyprinidae; genus Enteromius; species Enteromius viviparus. The sequence goes on from JAUCNO010000663.1 coordinate 13,785,545, forward strand.
TGATGTCACATCGCACCGCTTCACTCAGATTTACTCCTTGGCACAGGGCAAAATCAGCGGCACAAGTAATGCACTAAAAACCAGACCCCCACTCCTGCCTTAAAATGACATTCATTATTTTATCGTTAAGCAGGAGTCATTCTTTCACTGTGCCTTGCGAGGAGATGGGGGGGCAAATCCACTTCTGTACAACAATGACATGCATTTATCGATTAAATATTAGCAGTTTGCACGGCATTAATGGCAGTAAACAGGATACTGATTTACTGTGAATTTATATGTAAGATAGTAGAATAAAAAACAAATCTTGTTTGGAGATTTTTTAATGAGGATAGATAGATAGGTAGATAGGTAGAGGTGTAAGTTTGCGGCAGTTGACTTGTGTGATGCGATGCAGAAAATGGTTTCTGATATCATCCCAGGGGAAATACACCTGTGTTCATCAAAAGAAAGGGTCAGTGAGGTCTGGGGTCAAGGAGACGATTTTGCTACGCCTGCACCATAAGAAATGCATGACAGGGTGATGCTGACCTAACTCAAAACCAGTCAAAACATACAGAAATGGTCTGAGACAGGGATTCATTACAGTCAGTTGCAAGAAACATACTATTAGCCCTTTATCTAAGCTATACTAAACACATAATATAGTTTAAATTGCTGTTAATTCTTTGCAAAAACATCATGCTCCTCCTTTGACCAAACTTATCAATACAAACTCAATCAGGCCTTTTGAAAACTGCCAAATGTTCGTTTAAAGCCACACAAGAAATCTGTATTACATAATGGTGATGAGGCAGACATAGAGGGCCGTTTAAAGATGCAGAGGATCTGAAATTGACCTGGAGTGGCACTACAAGTAAAGAATGCCTCTGCTCAGCAATAAAGCCCAGTTGATCTGACCATAGTCAGCCTGTAATAGATGAGCTCCCTGCCAAGAATCAATAATATCGGTGAGGAATCGCCCCGTCACGGGACAGCGAAAGATGAGGCTCCTCTAGTCTGTCAATACCTGATTGTGAATCACTCGCGTTCTTCCAGATTTGGGACCTAGATCAGCATTCACTTGGATCTCCAACAATAATCATCAGTTGCTTTTAAACAGTTATGAGAGTCTGATAAATACAAGGTGGTGTTTCAAGAGTTTAGCTAAAATGACATGCTCATTTTGTTGGGTACAATTGGGTTTTGAGGTGCCTCCAGTGCCATTGGTTCAACAGCAGAGGTGTATCCGTGTCTCCGCCCTTGCTGCCTGCTTAAAACTTGTAGGAAAATACTGAATGTCATTCGGTCCTGACTGTCAGTGGTGTTGATGAGTGGAAATAGACCACTCAACTCCGCTCTTAATGCAATCACTTCCCCACGACCCCGCTGCCATCTTTGATGCCAGGCGTTTTGTAAATTCGGAGCAAATTACTCCGTCAGAACCCGGCGGCGCCTGTCTGTCAACTCTGAAGGCGAGGGTGATGTCGCCAAGACAGGTGACTGACAAGCAGACACCAGGGAAAAACAAGACGAAGAGGAAGCGCAGAAAAAGAAGGGTTAGACAGAAAAGAGTGGGATGTGAAGGGGGGAGGGTAGAGGCGAGCTTTTTTACCCAGCGTCCCCTGGGCGTTGCAGTATCAGTCAATCTGAGGGCTAATTCGTGTCAGAGCTTGTATCGTATCTCCTTGAGAGACGAGCAGAAGGTTGCTAAAAATTGAAGTGGAAATGAAGTTGGATGCACAAGAGGATAGGCACAACAATAGTGTGGAGAAATAGGCTTGTATTCCTGATGCACTTTCCCTCATTGAGAGGACACCCCTGACCTTGTGTCTGTCCTTGCCGCTCACAACTTTGCCTTATGTGCCTGCCTGTCACACCAGACCCAACGTGGCATTTCGACTCTGACCCCGTGCTTCTACTCAGCAAGTTTTACTTGAGCCTTTTTAGGTCTTACTTTCTCACTCTCACACTTAAAAAAAGACTTGGGTTAATACACCAAACAACTGCAACTCTTTGTATGCAGTATATCAAAATAAAGCCTGTGTTTTATTCAACACATTCTCACTCCCAAGTCGTCACATTTTGATGCTTTTTGACAATTAAGGTACCCCTTTTCAACCCTGTCGCACGGCTGGTCGTGACAATATCACGAAATTAGCACGAAATCTATTTATTCGTGTCAGGGACACGAATATTTAATTATTTTCGTAACTCCAGCACGAATGTAAAACTACGATTCGATTGGATGCATCTTTTCGTGCTGGATTCACGAAAGTCGAGTAAGAATATATTAAACCCATACATGTGACCTACCTGTCCATACTGCTGTGTACATATCATAATGTGGAAGTAATTTGTACTTAAATGGACCCTGAAATTTTTTTTTGAAAAATGACTTTTTTACTTCACATTTCAGTTCTCGCAGAAGGAATGTGGCTGTTAACTTCCAGAAAGAAGGAGAGGCCTTGAGCAGAAGGAGTTTCATGGCTCTAGGTCATTCCTGATTGGATAAATCAGCAATGTTGCAACTGTCCCCACTCTCCCCTACTCATGGAACACTGCTGGCCAATCAACTTGGAGGATTTTTATAATTTTTAAATGTCAAAAATACTATTTTAATTTTTCATAATTATCATGGCATTCTTAACATTTTTATCATATGTCAAACACACGAAATCTGAGTGTAAAAACGTTGAAGGCAACTAAATGCAAAGCTTGTTTCTTATTGGTTGATATAAATCTACAGCTTTAAAGCTTTAAATAAAGCGTACTAACTCGGATTAGCAGGTAGCACGGTCAGCTACAGACTCTTATAATAACCGAATAAGAAAATAGAAAGCTCTGGATTTAATCATAATGCTTTTCTGCTGAGCATTGACAAAGAAAGCATGAACCCATCAATCCTTGCTCTAATTCAGTCAATAAGACCTGTTTCCTTGACCCACACTGGCCCGCTGTCGGCTCACATACCCCCGATTCAGTGTACTTTATTAATATAATGTAATAAAAGTGAGTAATATCCCACAAAGCCATGGCTCTTTCATTACCATAAACAAACAAATCGCATCTTTTATGAGCAAGCATACAGACTGATAAATATAATGCAGTGAATATTGTCTTTCAGCAATAAAGGACTTTTTAAGGGATGGAGAGACCTAGATTTCAGGGTGAAACCTGCTCTGTGTCTATTAAAAATGTCTGAATTTTGATTTAAAACGAAGGCTGCCTCATTTGGTCACAAACATATAAAGCCTTTTTAATAAACTGTTTGTTGTTTTCTCATTTATGGATCCAATTTGCAAGGAAATAGGATGCTTATTTAGAATGTATGAAATTTAATTTCTCTCTTTAGTGCTCCCATCTTTTTTGCAGCTTTTTTTAAGTTTACAAAAAAAACATGGAAATGATAGTTTCTGCACATTTATATATATATATATATATATATATATATATATAGATAGATATAGATATAGATAGATAGATAGATCTCCAAAGCTGCAAGCTCCTATATTAAAACCAAGCTGTAACGGTGCTATCATTCATGAAAGAGCAATAGAAGTTGTGCTAACCCACCGCACTTCGAGTAAACAGACACCTACAACACAATATCCCTTCATGTTTTCATATTTTTTTACAGACTGTGAAGAAAAAAAGAAAATGGCACCCATTAGTTCTAATTGGAAATAACCATGTCCAGATGTACTAAGGTGGAAAGGCAAAAAGTCATTTACAGGTGCATTAAGGTGTGCATTGCTTTCCATATTTCCAGTAAAATATCTAGGAGCAGTAGGCATAAATCAGCGCTGGACTCAATATTGTACACATTGTCCATAACGAAGCATCTGGACAAACAGCAGTGAGCTGAGAGAGCCTGAGGGCTGCTGGCATCTGTGCTGTGTGTCTGGTCACAGTAGAGAGGCTGCCAGGCATCTGGGACTGTGACCGGCTCTGTTTGCAGTTACACTACAAGAACAAATTACTCAAATGTTGCTAAAGAAATCTAATTCTTGATCAGTGCCTATCAGAGATTTTATCATTACACCATGTGTTCAGAGAAGGAGAAGCATTTTGGAGGAAACAGTGGGACAGATAGACCTACACTGACTGTCTGTGACAATTAGGCACATTTTGTTTTCAGATGTATTTGCATTGGCTTTACTAAATTAAATTATGTACAGTATTATGTAGTATTATTTCAAATTTGCTTTACATTGAGTGTAAAAAATGTGAGTCGAATATTAAATTCATTGTAGTTAAAAGATATTGTCTTTCATAGTAAAAATATACATGCTTTATCTGTATTTTTCCATTTAAAAATAATATAAACAAAAGTAAAATATGTATATTTTTAATAAAGTATCTACAAACAAAATTTTTTCCTGAAAAGACAAGAGAATTTTACTTATACATTATTAGCAATATTTTGAAAAAATATAAAGCTAAGTGGATGCAAAGTCAAATTATTTATTTAAGTTACATTTAAAGTACAACCCCAAATCAGAAAAAGTTGGGACAGGGTGGAAAATGTGAATTAAAAAAGAAAGAAGCAAGTTTTTCATTTTCCTCTAATTGTATTTTATTGCAGACAGTGTGAACACAAAATAATTCAGGGTTTTTTTCTGTCAACATCATTTGATTTGTAAATAAATAACCATTCTTTCCAGTCAGGCTTGCAACACATTTAAAAAAAAAGTTGGGAAGTTGGGTTTGCAATGAAATAAAATTTGAGGAAAATGTATAACTTGCTTTTTTCTTTTTTAATTCACATTTTCACTGCGTCTCAATTTTTTCTGATTTGGGGTTGTAAAAGATAACTAACTTTGTTTACTTAAATGTAGCTAAAATTTATTGATTGCAAGCACTTACCTTAAAAGAAAAGGAAAATCCAATTAATCTTTTTTTTGTTGTTTTTCAGTGAATAGTAGTAGCACTGATATTATTTATTTATTTATTTGTTTAATTCATTTCTTTCAGACTTTTTGTTCTCAGTAATCCTCAGAAATTAGTTTTCTTAATCTGTGTTTTTGCTGTTTTTTCAAGTCAAAATATAATAAAAAAAAATATATATATATTATATATAATAAAAGCATAACATACCATCAGCTTTCAGTTTTAGGGAGTATATCGTGATCAAATAATTCAAGATAATTTTATTATTTTTAAGGGTGGGGTTTAAAAAAATGAAACATTTTGTGCACCACAGCCAATAAATATGAGTTTCAGAGCCTTAAACTGATTATACGTATATTTCCAGTTGAGTACAACCTATAGAGCTGAAGGGAAAGGATGGGGGAGGGCGAGAGAAAGAGCAGCTAATCTAAATCTCTCTCCAGAGGTCTAATGCACTCCTGTTGACTGGGGTGATCTTCTGCCACGTCAAGCAGGCATTTATGAGTACAAAAACAAGACAGACCCTGAGGGGCACTACACAGAAGTGATATAAACAGGGTGGGCTGGTTCACTGGGTGTGTTCTTTTTTTAAAGCACTGATGCTTGTTGGGTTGAAGAAGTTGCAGTTTTAAATTTCTGGGTTTTGTTCTGAAGATATTCCCAGGAGTCAATGGTCAGTGAATCAGGATGAGGTCCATCAAATTTGCTTCCTGGCTTTCTGACATTTGCACAAGCCAAGCTGTATTTTATTTCCTCACTCTTGTTGTTTATTTGCTGTAAATTGTATTTGCTCTCCTGAGGTTTCTCTCTCTCACACACACGCAAAAGTTGAAGTGGTTTAGTTTAAAGAAGAATTATGTACAGTAATATCGGAGTCCACCGCAGTCTAAATTCGAAATACTGAAGAGTTGTTTCTCACATCCCTCCTCCTCAGCCCTGATGCTCACATAGGTTGCCAGATTGAGGAACTGCACCAGGAATGAGCAGAGCTGTCAATGGTAAGCAGCAAGGCTTTATCTTAACAAAGTTGATGAAAATGTCTATTGTCATTAATATAATTTTTTACCCAAAAATAAAAATTCTGCCATCATGTACTGACTCTCATGTCATATTAACCCTGCATGGCTTTCAGCTAGAAATTATAGCAATTCATAAAGAGATGAGAAAAAAGAATCAAGCAATACATCTCATCGAAAAATGCTGTCCAATTTGCAACATAATTTGTGGGTATCCATCATTTCTTTTCAAAACAACCATCAATCTCTCAAATCAGTTTTGCAGCTGAAGCAGAATTATCAATCATGTGAAGGGACGTGCAGACTTAATCTGCATATTTGTCATCTCGATCTCAGTGTGAGGTCCAGATGTCCCTATTCATTTTTCTCTGGATTGGTTGCAGAATGATGCTCAGCCAGAAATCATAAACAAGGTTAATATTCACAGACGTATGAGCTCCCACAGTACACAATTGCTTCCTGTGCCCAAGGCCTTCATTGTTCTATTTTTATGTTGTCTTTTGTGGGATCTGCAGAGAGCAAAATAAGAATGAAACAACATACATGCCTTTTGTCAGTTGCAAACACAATACAATTTAGCTATAGTTTTTGAAGCAGTTTTCCAAAAGTGCTGATATAACAGTCCTGCACACTTTTTAAGTTTTTTATTTTTTATTTTATTGCTCCGTTATCTGTGTTTGAGCATTCTAGACAGACTCTCAAGCACGGGCCTGTCCCAACACCTACACCTGAGGTCTTTGCTCTTTTCTATGTACAGCCTGAATTCAGGAAATGTTGGGACGCCGTTTAGGTTTGAATAAAATGAAAACTAAAAGACTTTCAAATCTCATGAGCCAATTATTTATTTAAAATAGAACATAGAGAACGTAACAAATGTTTAAATTTGAATTTCAAATTTAATGCCTGCTACAGATCTAAAAAAAAGATTCTTAAAAGATCTTAAAAGCAAGATTTTTTTAAAAGATTCAGCATGGGATAATATTGAGAAACCAATTAAGTTCAGTGACATCAGGACGATAACATGATTTGCTATAACAGGTACGTCTTAGAGTCTCTCTTAGAGGCTCTTCAATCTGTGAAAGAGTGTTGATTGTTGGACACTTTAAAAACAATGTAAATTTGCAAAGGCTTTGCAAATCTCATCCTCTCCAGTGCATAACATCATCAAAAGATTCAGAGAAACTGAAGAAATTTCTGTGCATAGGGGACAAGGCTGAAGACCTTTGTTGGATGTCTGGTCTTCAGGCCCTCGGAAGACACTGCATCACTCATTGACATGAATCATTACTTTACTTAATGTGCCCAGGAATACTTCCAGAAACCCATGTCGGTAAACACAATCAACAGTGCCATTTACAAATCTATGACATTTACCTAATGCTCTATCATTCAGAAAAAAGCCATATGTGAACATGCTCCAGAAGCACTGTTGTTTTCTGAGGGCCAAGGCTCATTTAAAATGGAGTATTTTTACATTCTTGTTGGAAATGATGGACACCGTATCCTCCGGACTAAAGAGAAGAAAGACCTTCCAGCATATTATCAGCGTTAAGTTCAAAAGCCAGCATACGCGATGGTATGGGGGTGCATAAGTGCATATGGTCTGGGCAATTTGCATATTTTGGAAGGCGCTATGAATGCTGAAAGATAAAGGTTTTAGAGCAACATATGCTCCCCTCCAGAGGACATCTATATCAGGGAAGGCCTTGTTTATTTCAGCAGGACAGTGCAAAATCACATACTGCAGCTAAATACAGAATGGCTTCAGTAGAAGAGTCCAGTGCTGAATTAGTTTGCCTGTGGTCCAGATCTTTCTAATCTAATAATCTAATCTGATCTAATATAGAAGATATTGTGCATCATTAAAAGAAAAACATGTCAAAGACGACCACAAACTCTTCAGCAGCTGGAAATCTTTATCAGACAAGAATGGGACCAAATTCCAACACCAAAACTTTTTTAAAAATAAGAGGAGATGCTACACCATGGTAAACTTCCCCCTGTCCCAACTAGCAAGCATCAAATTTGAAATTAGTTAATTTTGTGGATAAAATTGTAACATTTCTCAGTGTAAACATGTGTTATGTTATTTATATTATATTGCGAATAAAATACTGGCTTGTGTAATTTAAAATTGTTTGAATTTTGATTTGATTGAAATTTAATAAAAAAATAATAATTATGGAATTTTTACAAAACATTTTTGGGATTCAGCTTGTAGTATTTTTTGTAGTATAAAGTGTACTATTTTTGTATTATAAAGTATTTATGATATTTGGCCCAAGTATTCCAGTTGGTTTAAAGACTGCGCTGATTTGAAGTGTAGACTTAATTACCCAGTGGAACACATTTATAGTGTTGTAAAAATGCAAGTCAACTTTTTTTTCTCAGCTTCAGTTACACATTTAGATTTTCAATATTCTGCAACTAATGCTTTTGGGGGATGTGAGTTCCTGAACATGATGAATGATGTTATCAATTAGCCAAAATTAGCAGAAAGTGTGGATTTGATGTGCTTTAAAGAATGGCAGTGGCTATTTTCACAAATAGCAGAACAAGCTAAACACACATAGGCTATAGCAATATGCAATATGCTCTTTACATTAGGAATATATATTCTAGGATTTTCTGCTGTTTATACATATTGAAAGTAGTGCCAATTATGTGTTTATATATATATATATTTTTAAAGCACACTTTTTTTTGGGTGATCTATGCCTTTAAAAGAGCGCATTTTGGATAGCAGTACAGTACATCAAACCACGCTAGTTTCTTTTCTTTTTCTCTCGGGCTATTGTACTGATCACATTCTACCTGACATATCAAAAGAAATTCCATAAAAGTTTAATGGTCTTTTCATGAATAGATTATCCACATCCGACTCCTCATTGACAGTCACTTCCAAAAACACAGATGCTACATTTTTAAAATCCCTTTTAAAGTGCATTATGGAGCTGCCTGCTAATTGAGTTCTGTGCTTAGCTAAACGCATCATGTCTGAGTATGACGATACTCACTGTACTATTATAACAGTCGAGGGAGAAGTGTTTTGACTCTAAGAGTGCACCTTTACATAATGTATGAGTCAAAGGGATTGCAGCAGAAGCTCAAAGGTGCTTTGAGAGTCATGAGAACAAAGACAGTTTAGTTTCTATGGCCATTCTTCAAAAGGGCATTCTTATTATCAAGTGCTCCTGTGCAAAATAACTCAGAAATATGCAAAATTCAGCTCAAAAGCTTATAATGCTTACAAATGCTTACTACACTGGTTCCTAATAATATGCTTAGATTGAAAAAAAAAAAACAACTTCTGGGTCAGTGACAAATAAAAATGACAAATATTCTACATTTAAAACACGTTTGCACATTTGTACAGTGAGCATAATATGTTTTGAAACACTTTTATAAAATGTTAACTCTGAATAAAAAAGTTATTTTATATTTTATTTAATTTCAGAACGCATGTATTATTAATCCCATGAGTAAAATAGTTTCTAAACACTTAATTATTATAATTATTATTCATATTTTTTTTTTACAAATATGAATTATTAATGTTTTCATATTAATGAATTTATTTATAAATTTTAGGTAGCATTAGAAAATAACGTTTGATAAATTTAACAAACCTTGCTTTGTTTTAAAGCTAACTGAATGATACAATACAGTGTGTGATATAATTTCAGAATTTCCTTTGTTTTTTTGTTTTGGATTGTTGTTGTTTTCACAGCATGTTTCTGCGTCTTGGTTTACTCACAAATTTTATATGGCTATCATTCCTTCACTATCATTTTATTCTAAATGATTTTTTTTCTTTCTTTCTTTCTTTCTTTTTCTTTCTTTTTTTTTTTTGTTGTGAAGCCAGTATGTTTTAAAAATATATGGATCAATATTTTCCATGCAGGTACAATGAATTGAGAAATGGGACACAAAAGACTAACTTCAGCACAGTTGACATACAATTAAACATTTCTTGTGTTATCGAGCGAGTATATAATTGTCATGCACTAAATACTAACAATGACAGACTTGCAGATATAAAAACAGTCCACCCACTAATTCACACCAGGAAATGTGATACATGAGACCAAAATTACAAGGCGCTGCATGATGACACCTCACCCACATCTCTGACCTCACCCATGAGTGCTTCAGAACTGGGATGAGAAGTGCTCTTAAGTCTGATCTTCAATGCATACTGTGTCTAACAGACATAGATTAAGTCAGAATACAAACACAAATAGAGACTGCCGTCTGCATCCCGTTCGCTCTCCACTTCAGAGGCAAGAGCGAATCCCTATATTCATTATTCAAAGCTACTGCACAGATAATAACACATTTGCATTAGGAACAGGGTGTGGAAGATAGACAGAGACAGAAACAGAAAAAATGGCAGAGGAAATGTATTATTGGAGACCTCTTTCGTTGTCTATAGTTATTGGAGTGCGAGTATGTATTTGCATGTGCTTTTATTGCAGTCACCAAGAACAGAGATGCTGCCAAACATATTCAATTTTTTTCTCCCCAAAACCAGCCTTCGTCTTGCCCTCTAATGTCTCTGTGCCGGGAGGCTGATGTTATTTGCTGCTCTGCTTCAGATGTCCAGTTAAGCCTATTTATTTAGGTCTGTGCATGGTTGCCGATGGTCATTTTAATGGAGCCACATTTTAGTAGTTCAATGTTTTAATGGTACATAGCATGTGCTCTGTAAGCAGAGACCTGTATAAACAATGAAGCTATTGTAGCCAAGTGCTGTCCCCACTGACAATAAATCAAACACATGTGGTTGCCAGGTTGACAGTCTCCGGCTTTTTATTTATTCTATCAAACTGACCTAATAATTCATAGCAAAAAAAAAGTTGCTGTCATACAATACAATAATAGATATTATGATGTTTTGATATGAAATATAACAACTGTTTTATTACTTCATGAATGCATATATTCATAAAAAAGAAAAAATACATTTGTGGACTGCATAAAATATCTGGTTACACGTTATTTTGAGGTGTCCATAACACAGATTATTTAACTAGTAAGTACTGAGTAGTAGCCGTTGTACTCCCGTTTAATATGAAACAAATTGTACTTATCATGGAACAGTTTGTACTTAGAGTTTGTAATCATGTGCATGTAACAGGCTGATACTGTTACACATTTGTAACACGCAGAGTCATTTACACAGATACTTATGTAACCAAAAAAATTGAATAAAAAACACCATCTGTGGTTGACCCCCATAATAAAATTAGTGGCACAGTAGAAAGCCACATCATGAATCAGAGTGGCCTGTTTATGAAACTAGCCCAGGACTCAAATAAAAGCAAAGAACATAATTGGGTTACACACATGATTCTAAAATAATGCATTAAATAATTAACATAAAATGCACCATAATGTGCATTAGTAATGAATATGAACACATTAATTATTTATATATAAATGAATAAAATATAATGATGTGAGGTTTCACACTGGGACTTCTAATGTCTAGTGTTACCATTTTTTTACTGGAAATAATGGTTTTAAGTGGGTTATTTCTATCTTTTGCAGTAGCGTGTCAGTTGGTGTGACACTTTGTTCCTGTTCTGTCGTGTCTCCCCCGCTGTCTTTGGGATTTTGGTTTTTCCCTCATTAGTTTCACCTGTCGTTTTACACCTGCCCTCACTTTTGTCTTTGATTTGTAACCCTTTAAATACCGTTGTCTTTTTGTTGTTTTCAGGTCTTGTTGACGTTGTGTTATGTTGTCCTGTGTGCGTGTTCTTTTGCTGCCTCGTCAGCCAGTTCCTTTTGTACTCTGGAGTTTTGTTATTAAATACTTTGCATAATAATGCTGTTGTGTCCGCCGCTCTTTGCTCCATTGAGGGATTCGATTGTACACTCGCACACGAGTGAGAGAACGTGCCTCTGCATGACAGTTGGAAACATCAGTTTAAATTTCCAAATATTATTTGCAGTGAGATTCTTGTCTGACAACAGCCAGAGCTCCACACTCTGTGATCTGATCATCATCAGTCTGTCTGGAATCATATGAAGTAACAGAACAAACTGAGACAGACTCAATCCAGAAGAACTGTGGCAACGTCTCCAAGATAAAAACTACCTTGAAAGCTACAGTACAGTTCAAAGTTTTATGCCAAAGGCATAGTTAGCCTACTATGGTCGCAAGTTCCGTCGTTACCAGCATAGTTCAACGATTCAGTGTTTTCCGAAAGCATAGTTCAAACGAACATTCGCAGTCAACATCACAAACCTATGTGGTTTAAACTACAGCACTGGACCTGTGGTTAGAAGCATAGTTTATTGTTAGATATTTGGGCTTTAATAAATATGCTCTTGGGCACAAGAAGCAAACTAACATGCATCACTATCTAAATATAAAAAGCGATTAAATTATGTATTTTTGAACGTCCATTCTAAACGCTGTTTTTGAAAAGAGCACATGCGCAAAAAAGGCTAAGGGAATCTCGGAGTATGACGTATGAGGGAACCCGCGATGATTCAAAGATCAAATAAAGCAAAATGACAGTGAA
>JAUCNO010000663.1:13810529-13823452 GCA_032353835.1 Enteromius viviparus
GTTACTGTTATAGAGAAATATGCATGACACATTATATCTTCTTTTTGTGTTCCAGCATAGTTTAGAAAGTCATACACTCTCAGAAATAAAGGTACAAAAGCTGTCACGGTACATGTTTGTGCATAAAGTGTCCATTCTGGTACATAAAAGGTACATATTTCGAATCTAATAGGTAGTGTACCTTTTGAAAAAGTACGGTCTCTGTGACAGCTTTTGTACCTTTATTTCTGAGAGTATAAAAGCTTGGAAAACATGAGGTTAAGAAAATGACAGACCTGTCTGTTTTAAATAAACTACCCCTTTAAATAAACAAGAACAGTACTGGAGCTGAACATTCAAGAGAAGTGGAGCAACAAGAATTTTAACAATAGTTTAATCACTGCCAGTTTTCATTTTCTGTTCCCCATTTGCTTATGAGATAAACCCTGCTCCGAGCTATGCTTAGACAAAAAAGAAAGCACTCTGGACACTGCATTTTCGAAAAACTGCTCCTTGCTCCAGGCATATAAGAAACAGGGTCACCGATAAGTGGGACTATCGGACCTTTTGCTCCAGGCTGGTCTAAGCTGGCCTCACTTGTGATCCCAGAGGGGTCCAAGATAAAGGTCTTTTACCTTAAAATCACTCATTTTAAAATCTACTGACATTTATGCCACCTGCTTCAAACTTTACAGTGCTCATGATACCTTTCGCTAGCTCTACAATAAGAAAATCCACAGTTCAATGACAAAATTTTAAAGATGGCTGCACATATGAGAATCATGTGACAAAAGTAAATAATCGTAACCCATGGATCTAAGATCACAGGTTCCCCAATCAAATAATCTCTCATAAATTTTTAATCACGAGATAGGCTGTAAGTGGAGGCAAAGCAGTGAAATTAGCATACTCAGAGCAGGCAGTATGCTAATTACACTTCACGCCGAGGTCAGTGGAGAGACGAGCCGATGCATATGCATGCCTGAATCTGAGATGAGACTAAAGCTCTCCAGCGTTCACTAAAATATGACAGTAGCTCTGCTAATGCATTTATAGCACTAACACTCGGGTGATTCAACACACATTACCTAACCAATGCAATAACGATTGCTAAACTACTTGGAAAAGACATCCAAAAATATGGACAACATGCTTCATAATTTAAAAAAAGGTCTGTCTGGGAGGGAATAGATAGGAGGGATTGGTATAATTAGCAGGGATTTTGTTTGGGAGAGATTCCTTTTGCATCCTTTCATTCCCCCAGGCCATCTAAATACACTCCATCTTCTCAGCTGTCCTCGTCTGCATGGTCACCATCTGCTCCATTTGCATGATAGGCATCACTGACCATGTAACCATGACAACTGCATTGAGGGCTGTCTCTGTGGCCTTAGCAATGAGTGTGGCAATAGTTGACAACGAGACTGAATTTGGAGTGTTAAAAACATTTGCGATCACACAAAAAAAGTACAAAAAATAAAATTTGAAAAAAGTTTTTAAAACTTTTATACAGTATATTAATTCAGAAACTGCTATTTAATTACATTTTCTTATTTTATATTAATAACAGCAAAAGCAACAATTTTATAAAATATTAAAATTGAATATTAATTACGATAACATATCTCTATTTTAATGTATTTGAAAATTTAAAAAATACTTTTAAGTTTAAAATTTTAAATTTCAGTGTCACATGATCCTTCAGAAATCATTCCAAAAATATTTCTTATTATTTACACATTAAACATATTTAATTTAAGTAATTTCATATTTTAATATTATCTGTTCAATATTTTTATTACTATAAAAAACAATTTATTTGAAATTATATTTTTATAAATTCAATTTCTTTGTAATATAATATCTATTTATATTATAGTTTAGAATGTTGTGATAATACTACAAATATGTAACATGCAATTATTTTCTTGACCAGCTTTTGGGTTACATTGTCATTGCTAGTCTTATTACATAATAACAATGTCATAATTTAATAATTATAGTATACAGATTCCTAAATTTTAATTTGTTGTCGATATTATTTATTCTACTGCTTCTTTAATTAATTACTGATTCTGTTCTTTACTGAAAAAGCCATGCTTAAGAAAATTGAAGAGTGCATAGATAAATATTCATGTTAAATAAGACACGAACTCTTTCAGTCATATTTTCAATATAACATATTAGGATTTTCCATAGTACAGATAATCACTTATTTAGTTGTCATACTGTAAATATAGACTACTGAAATGTTGGTATTTTGACAACCAGCCAAAAGTCTAAAAGGTCGTTGAAGTCATAAAAGTTTTCAGTCATGTGTGTCCAAACATTTCACTCAAAGCATGTATTTACAGTAAACCCCTGGATCTTCAACATCCTGTATTACTGGAAGTCTTAACAGTGTCATCAAAAAGTCATAACACTTTTAGTGACATCCCAGAAGTCATTTCAGGTTTCTCTATCACCTCCTGCTCCATTTTTAAGGGTAAAGAGATGGCAAAGGGCCAGGGCACTTGCCCGGGACCCATATTGAGCGCCAACAAATCTTCAAGCCCAGCCATTCAACACCCACTCCACATCCGGCCCCCTGCTCCAACCCCTTAGGGGCCTCCCCACCCGCAGCTGCTATTTGTGGAGAACAGAGGCTGCTCTCTCGTGGTTTCCCTTCGCTCTCTCTCACACACTGCTGCAATAGCAACACCAGAGACGCTAGAGCCCGCTTCACAGAAGCAAGGGTTCATAGTCACTGGATACCCCTGAGAGACAGACTGATTGTGTGAGATTTGTGCTCTACTACAGTAGACAGTTTAAAAAGCGTCTACATCCATGACATGTTAGGAACAGAGCAGCTCCCATTGATGCTTCCCTGATATTACAGACGCTCGGCTCTTAAAATAGCTCCTGCACTGGTACAGACGTCACTATGCGTAACGGTAACCTAATTTATACTAGAAAAAGTCAAAACTGCTATTGGTGCAGATGCAGCAAAGCACATAAAGTTTTTTTTTTTTTTTTTTAAAGATATATCTTAATGCTCACCAAATCTGTATTTTTAAACAGTAATGTTATAACAATAAAAAAAATGAATATGCTGATTTTCCACTCAAATAGCATTCCTTGTTATTATCAACGTTGGAAAAAAATTGTGCTGCCTAATATTTATGCAGTAATAAAATTAATTCAGGCCATGCAACAGAATAATCTGTCATCATTTAGAAACAGTAAATAATTAGTCATCCAAATATTAAAATATACTATCTACTGCATTTTAGCAATCAAGCAAATTTGAATTTACACACAACATCTTCAAGACGTTTGCATCCCATTCTCCTGCATTTGAATAGAAGTGAATGGATGTAGTGTGGCCTAGTTATACAGTATATGATAACCTGAGATTTTCAATAAAAATGTGTCAGTATGATTTAAATAACAAATTGCTGTGCATATGTGAGACCATGATACGGTAAACACAATCTATAGTGAATCTTTTCAGACTTTCATCTGTTTAACTTCACTGAAGGAAATGCAGATTGTATGCTAAAATATTAGCATACTGTAAAAGTTGGGCTCTTTTGCTACAAGGGTATTTTTTCAATATGTTTTGAGATCTACATGCCTACCAAACCCAGAAGTGAAGTCATAGAAATGTTCAGAGAATCACATGTTCCCCTTTGATAAAACCAGACTTGCATTTCGAGAAATGAGCTAAATTAAAACCTGCTAGATGTGTTTTAAGAATGCAGTACTGCGGCTCACATTTAAGAGTTATTAATCCTCCTCTAACCCTACATGTATTAATAACAAAAATTCTGCTTTAAAAAAGGGAAACCCAGACTTCTTGTTTGGCCTTAGGAGTGGAACTGAAAGAAAGGTTGCAACTGAGAGTGACTTACTCACATTAACCACATTTAAACAGTGATTCCTGTTACGCAGTACCTTGTAAGCATTTCTATTAAGGAGTTGTCGAAAAATCATAGAAATATTAGGTCGAGCTCAAGCACCTAAATTAGAATTAGATCTTACATAACAGATAGGCAATTAAGAGCTAAAGTTAGCCATAGCTCAGAGAGACCGACTAGGAGTCTGTGTCAACTCACAGTTCATCACAAAAGATGGAACGCTGAGTGTACAAACTCAATAATAGCACAAAACATCATGAAATTCATCAAGCACACTGCTAATAACGCTACTGCTGTTTTCTTGATGACAATAATTTCACTTCCTGAAGGAAGACGTGATGAAGGAACTGGCTTTTGTTAATTAGTTTTGATTAGATAGATGTTTCAGCTGTTTGTATCTATAAAGTGAAAGTAAATTTCATTGAAAACAACCCAAAACACATTCTTAAAGTGCTCAGAAAAAAGAAATGTGTATAGATTTGGTTTAGCTTTCCATGCTAAATTCACCCTCTTAAAGGAATAGTTCACCCAAAAATTTAAATTCTGTCATCATTTATTCACCCTCAAGCATTTCCAAACCTGTATGGTACTACTTGAGGGGTGAGTTAATGAAGACAGATTTTTCATTTTTGGGTGAATTATTCCTTTAATTGTGATATAGGGATAAAAGAAAACTAATATCTTTAAAAACGGTTTAATATTTCATCACTTAAATTAAGACACAATGTGGACGACCTGTTTATGGACATGTTAACCCAGAGAAAAGTGATTTAAATTTAAACTAGACACACAGGACAGTGGTATTCAGATAGGCGTCCCTTTAGTTTGCACAGTCCTGAAATCAGAGAATGCCGAAATGTAAAGGTTTTGATTAAATAAATATCTTGGCGTAGCTTTAATGTTCAAGGACACATCATACACAAAGTAATTCGTTTTCTCTTATTTGGTCAAACATGTGATGCACAGACGATATTCTGGTCCCAAAATACAATAGTGGCTGTGCACAGTATGATGCAAACAGATACATTCCACTGAGCCATTAAGCATTGAACATAAATAACAGTTCATACAGAACGAGTGTCAGGCTGTCTTCAGCCCAAATGCAAAACATCAAACGTCTTTGGCGGCGGAGGTGGTTCAAATTTTGGGCACTGTCAATAAGGGTCTGGTTAAATCCTTAGCCTCGCCGGCCGTGCGGACACGCAGGTATCCCAGCAGAGACATGGCATGCTGACAGTACTCCTCCACCTGTCTGATCTGCTGGTAGTTCAACACAGTTCTCCATGCGCTGGCCGCTTGCGTGGCATTCCTGGAGGACACGATGAACGGTTTAGTGGAGGCGTTGGGTCCTGTGGTCATGTTCATGGCAAATATCTCAATGTCGTGATTGGCTGAAAGATTAACGAAGCGGTAAACATTCCGAACAGTTTTAACGGGGTTCTCCACCAGGTCCTCGTAGCGTACCGTCATGTATTTGCCTTTGAACCAGGCTGGAGGGTGAAGAGCCGTTTTCAGAGTTTTAGACATTTGTTCGCAGATCACTTCCATGGCTCCAATGGAGTGGTAATCCGAGCCGTCCTTTTTGTTCATTTTGTGGTTGGGGTCCACGAACGGCACGCGACGAAGCTTGGGGTCTCTGCTGCGTACAACTTGCAAATTCTCCCGTATGAGTCCATGCCGAGATTTGATCCTGGAGTTGGCCACCGCTCTGGGGTCTCGTACCAAATGGATCACTTTCAGATTCAAAGACGGGTCCTCCATTAGGGAGGCCAGCACGTTGACATCCAGAATGCGAACCCCCTTGATCACGATAGTGTTGTACTTCAGACACTCCTCCTCCAGCATCTGAAGACTCTGCGGAGGGCACTTTCTACACACCTTTTCGTCCACCATTCCCACCACATCCTTCCTGTAGGACGAACAGAAGGGGTAGGAGCAGATGACTTTGTTTATGGCGGCCCCAAACAGTCCGAGAGTGGTTATGTTCTTGCCCCCTGGGCTGTTGTAGAGCTGAAAAACAGAGAAGTCACACCTGTAAAGAGAGCTTAGCATGTCCCTGGCTGCTCCTTGGAGGGACACGGCGTCCCCCGGGTACAGCTTCTGCCAAATGTGCCACATGGGCTCATACAAGAAGAACACATCAGGGTTTTGGTTGAAGAGCTCCCCGAAAAAAGACGAGCCAGAACGCCAAGTGGTCAGTACGTAAACAAGCTGCCTTTTTTTGACATGCGGAGCTTTGTAAAGGTAACGGATGTCTGATCTGCTTTGGAAGTTCACTCCCTGCATGGGCTGGTTGCACTGCTGTGGCTCTTTGGTCCATTTGTAATTAGCCAGGTTCAGCATGGTCAAGGCCACCAGCAGAAAATAGGCCAGAAACATGATGATCTTCCTCCGCCGTAGCACTTTCATCACAATTCCAGGGTTGGCGATTATTTTGGTGTGGTTTCGTGTGCAAGACTTGTGTTTCCTTCCAAAGCCAGCATTCTTCTCCCATGGTGGTGTGAATTTTAGAGGGTAGGGTTTGTTTTTCATTTATGACACAAGAGAGCCGGTGATTTCCCGAATAGAGCTGCAGTGTCTCACATGCAGCAAGGATGGCACAAAAGAAAGCGTGACATCTGCCCCAAGTCTATGCAATCGATTATCGATTAGGTGATGCGTGGGAGAGGAGGGGATGCCCAACGCTCCAAAATACGAGACGAAACGAAAACAAACCGCACCGCAATGCGCAGGCTTTCATTCGGATGCCAGACTAAGGATGCCGGTCATGTTATTTGACGGCAAGCAAAGCTAAATTCAGCACATCTCGTTTTGCTTACCGATGGAAAGCGACGGGGGATTCATCCCGATAACATTTTGCGTCCAGGGCACGCGCTGGTGGAAAATGGCGATAAATGTGTGCGCGCGCGTTCATTTGCGCTCAAAAGAAAAGGAGAGCCGTCATCAGAAAGTTCCTTTTAAAAGCACTGAATCAAAAGAAAAGCCATCTCTCGTCAGAGTGGTACCCAGCCTTTGCTCTGTTGTCCGGGGCGTACGCTATAACTAATTGTACTGCACAGACTACACAGCAGCAAAGGACCACAAATGCATCCTCCTCTAAGAGCTGATTGGTGGAGTTTACCTTTTACTGATGACGCTATTGGTTCGTTCCGACATCCGTCAAAATCACATACAGACAGTTAAGCCCACATAGCAACATGATGCACTATATATCATGAACTAAAGCGTTTTTAGATTTCATTCGCTTTTTCATGGCTTATTATAAGTTTAATTTATAAAGTATTAAATATTCCTTATTCTTTACATTTCTGTACACGTTTTGAGACTTTTCTGTGTAGATGCTATGCGTTCAAGGCTTTTTTCAAAGATCTGTCATGAATATAAAGCATGCATAAGTCATTAAATTTTCATTATATATTTGCATGTATTTTACATTATACTATTATTATATGGTATTAATATATCATCTGAGTAGAGTGAGACCTAATGTTTTTGATGAAAGTTTTTGTTCTTGGTGGGGGTTTTGGTTGAAAACCAAGCTGTATTAAAACACAGAATCCTTGGGATTAAAATCATTGGAAGCAGAATTGTGTTACATAACTCAAGAACAATGACATACTGATAGTTAATTCAAGACAAAAACACAGCCACAACTACAATTCTTTGTAGTTGGCGCCACCTGCTGTTTGTTTCTCTGCTTTTTGTCTACTACATTCAAACTCCCACATATTAAGAAATAATTCAGGTTTATAAAATAAGGTTGGAACAGAGAAGGTGCTATGACTCTCTCACGTGTGTCTGAGGGGAGATTATGTCACTACAGTAGACAGGCCGTTGCAGCAGCGCATTAGGCTGGAGTCCTGCCATACTGTGAAGCAAGTCATTACTTCAACCCAATCAAAAAATAAGTGGCTTTGTGTGGAAACATTGTTCCACAGATAGGGTTGAACACTAGGTTCTACAGGCTTGTTTCCCTCTTTTTATATCTCTATTATTCATCACTCACGGTGCTGTCTTCACCAATACCTACCCATTCATTCAGCATGAGCAGTGCGTGATCTTTATGTGATTTTCAGATACATCTGTTTGTTTTCAGTTATTTAGAGCTGCATTAGAGGGAAACCATGGCGCTAATCACAAGAGGACTTCACAGAGTATTTTTCTGGACCAAGAGACCAAATAGCACAATAACAGGTGAGATAATGGCTAATTTATTTATTTATTTATTGACTGATGTTTCATGAAATGGTGTTTTTTTTTTTTTCAGCAAGGGCTGAAATAAAGGCCATTTTCAATTCCTTTCCATATATGTTTCTCAGAAATGTAATCTAATATGATTAAAAAATAATAATAATAAAAATATGAGATGTTAGTCTATAAATAAAAACAATAATAATATTATTAATAATAATTACATATTAATTGCATATTTCTTATTGTTGTTGTTGTTGTTTTAACCTTGCATCCCATTATTATTATTATTATTATTATATAATTATTTTATTATTGTCGATTTATTATTATTATTATTTTAAATAAATTATAGATATAATGCAATAATGAAATGAGACTGTTTTGCAAACATTGATAATACTATTACTAATAACAACAACAAATAATAATAATAATGTACATAAATAGTATTATTATTATATACAAGAATAAGATGAAACTGTTTTGCAAATGATTGTTGATACTATAATAATAATAAATATATGTATGTACATATATATATATATATATATATAGTGACTGAACACTTTTAGTTTGTCTCATTCTAATGAAGCAGCTCTATTAAACACAAATATAAACTGTAAAATGAAACTAATTTAAGCAGGGGTTTCATTTCCATTTGAAATGTAGCTCACTCTCTCTCTCAACAGAGGCATTCCTGGCTCTGTAACGGACCAAACTAGAACATGCTCTGTCCAATGAAGTAACATTTCATTAAACTAGAGGAATTATTGGTGACATCCTTAACCCATGGCCCACAGCAATGGCCTTGTGGTAACTGATCCTCTTCTCAGAGCAATCAATAATGCAGGTGGCAGCCCAAAGGCTGATGAGTCTCTTAAAGGAGGGAGCGCAGTGTTGGGTATCAGTGAAACATTCTTGGGCCCCGAAACTGCTGCTTCTCTATCCGTTCATTCATCCCTAATATTTTTTAAAAGATCTTTTTAAACCAAGGAGAGTAGAATCTGCATTGCCTCTTTATTATGGACTGTTCAAAGCTCTTTTAGTGCCTGTGAACTGTTGCCTGGATCTTTTAAAAACAGGAAGTGAGGAGCTTTGTAAGTAGTAAGTTATGTAATGTGTGTTTCTTTAAGAGTTTGTTTTACTAACTCAGCTTTTATAGTGTTTACTGTTTTATCCAGTTTTACTGTTTTCTAAAAGTACTCCCTATTTTCTGTGCTAATGTGTGTTTCATCATACTGTTTACATCATCAGTTTACAGATGAAGTCACTAACTCCATAATAATGTTTCACTAAAGAAAGTTTTCATTCTAATTCTATACTTTTTTTTTCTTTTAAAGTTCGAAGTGGTCAAAATGCAATTAATTTATTAGAACAGATTATGACACCACTTTGTTTTCACATACGCAATTAATGACAACCGTTTTGCACATATGCAATATTTTGGAGCCTTTTGAATCTACACTTTAATTATTTGTAGTGTACATTCGTAATGGTTCAATCATGAAATGAGGTTTTACTTTGGTTTCCTTACTTCGCACCATGTGCGAGGGCTGTATTGTTGAGGGTCATGCTTAAAACATGAAGCTCTGCTGTCAAACATCTGTCAGCTGAGGTTTCTTGTTCGGTCTCCAGCGAGTTCAACAGTGCCAAAGAGACACTAAAGTGGTAGAATACTATTTTCCAGCTTATATGTTTAATGGGTGATTCCGTACTTCCCATCATCAGGTCAACTGATAAGGTCTGATTATAAGGCAGGAGACTATCATGCGATAGAGCTTGTCTCGTTTACTTTCGTTCTGCTTCTGTATCTAGTCACTCTAGTTATAGTAGCCTACCTATTAAACAACTCTTTCATAAAAAGGGTGTGTTTGGTTCTGTGTATGTCAAGCTAGTATTATGAGCTTTTAACCAATTTTGTTAGGTCGCAAAGTTCTAAACAAGTGTCGAGTGAATGAACGGTGTTATACTCACGTGTCAAAGCTAAAGTACAAATACCAAATGTCACGACAGATTCAGCTGACGCAGCGATCGGTTGGGTGTTAAACGTTAACTCGTAGTACGTAGCCATCGCCCTTTAATAGACATTACGGGCCAAAGGTCTCTTCCCTTACCTAACACATCTTCACGAGCTCCACACAAACTCTGAGAGAACGCTGTCAAGGTCTCAGCTGGAATATTGGCATCTTTTCCAAGTTATTCTCAAGTTCAGTCTTGAGACGTTTAGCGAGAAAGGTATAGTTTTTGATATAATGGAATCATTCATGAAGCTTTGATTTAGTTCAGTCTTGTCGCATCGAAGTATGCTGATTTTGCTAATGGTTTTTGTTCGTTAGCTTTCATTTTTGCAGTATGCTGTTTATTCAGTAATATATCTGTGATTGATGACTCAAGACTTGTATTTGGGGATCTGAATACTGCTGGGATGTTGACATGTCATGTGGTGTGACTTCATAATGTTTAGCTAATTCACTTGTTTTTATGGTCTCATATTACTTTAAAAATGCACTTATTGCACTTTTTAAACGGGCGAGGTAAAGGCAAATGGTTATCAAATATGGCAAAAACTATATATATACATACACAAACATTAACATAGAAAAAACTAACATTCTTTGAATATTTTTTACAAATATGATTGTTTTATTATTAATTCTTAGTTTAAAAATTACTAAATGTTTAAATGTTACTAAAGATTTTATATATATATATATATATATATATATAAATAATGAACTGTACAGTATTTATCAAAGTATCATGTTTCTTGACCAGCAAATTAGCATTTCTGAAGGATCATGTGACATCGGAGTCTATAGTAAAGGCTTCTGGAAATTCAGCGTTGCATTACAGGAATAAATTACATTTTAAAATATATTCTAAAAATAACCAGTTATTCTCCACAATAATAATGTCTCACAATATTTGTGTTTTTACTATATTTGTAATAAATCAAATAAAGGTTTGTTAGCGTAAAAAACTAATTATTCTTCTTCAAACCCCACACTTTTGGATTGTATATCAAATGCATGTAACTGCAGTTTGTGAAGTGTTTTTACCAGTTGTGTCCACCATGGATTTGCTTATCATAGAGATACAGCTGTGGGCAAACAGGGCCTATACAGTAGCACACAAACTCTCTATGTGGACTTTTTGGCAGGTCTCTTGCATGGTGAGAACTGCTGCAGGGAGAACAGCATGGAGAGCAAAGTAACGCAGATCTCCCGAGAAGACCTGGAGGACCTGAGAGAGGCTTTCAACAAAATCGGTTGGTATAATTGGTAGTTTTAGAGAACTGTGCATTGGAACGTGTTCGAATCATCTGACTTGGTGCTTGTCAAACATTACCAAAACCGCAATAACTGACTACATAAATGTCTGTTTTTATGGCTGAGCATTGTCATCATCTCACTCAATTTTACATGCATTTATTGTTTTTATGGTATTATGTTCAACTTTTGCTTTGGTAGATGACTGTCATCATGAACTGTCGTTCATTCATTGCAGATATTGATAACAGTGGCTATGTAAGCGACTTTGAGCTTCAAGAGCTCTTTCGAGAGGCCAGCTTTCACATTCCTGGATACAAAGTACGGGAGATTGTGGAGAAGTTCATGGCAGGTGACACCAACAAAGACGAGAAGATCAGTTTTGAAGAGTTTGTTGCGGTAAGCCTGAATGTGTCTATTTTTGTCTTACCTTAAAGTATTGGTCAAAGTGCTTGATCTAATTGTGTCACGCTCTTTGAAAGCTGAAATCTGGCTTAATTCTTCAGATATACCAAGAGATGAGAAGCAAAGAGGTGAGAGAAACTTTCCGCAAGTGCATCTCCAGGCGGGATGGGATTCGTTCGTTTGGAGGAACATCAAAGATCTCGAGTGAAGGAACTCAACATTCTTACTCAGGTGGTGGCGTTTATATCCTCTGAGAAGTCAATATCAAACAATAATGTCCTTACTGCACATTTCTGTTTATTATAAAGAAACCTACCTGGTCTCATGGCATAAACATACCTTGGTGCACTTTTTAGCGAGACACAAATACATCAACAAGTTGAAGAATTCATGTTATGACTTCAAAGCAATAATAATATGCTGGGAGATTTGAAATCTAATGGTTTTGAATGTTAGCATCATGCATATCCAACTTCATATCTATGTATTTTCATAGACGGTAGGTTTGTTTGGTAGCTCACGGAGTACAGAGAGACACGGAGCTCCGGTTCGAATCCCGTGTAACTACGGTTCGAAGTTGAAATGACATGGCTGTGACAACAGCTTTGTTAACACTATTGGGTAGGTTTAGGGTTGGATTTGGCTTAGGCTATATTTCCAACATGATAGAGCATTAACTTTAAGCAACAGTCCCCAGATATTAAATGTTATGAAAACACAGCAATACGTACCTATATCAACATAATATAAATGTGCCAGGGTTCATGTATTGAACCTGAGTTTTAGAAACACTCCGGGGACATTTCTCTTTGAAACTGCGGCGAAATTGTAAAAACGGTGTTGCACAAAATGTGCACAGAGGTACATATTTTTATGAGACCAGGTTTGTTCATTCTTTGAAATATAATACCTAGCTTCCCCTCGCCTCGGTTCTGCTATGTAATGCCCCACTTTCCGCATCCAATGAATTCCTGCTGGATAAAATCAAGTCCAGCTCTATATATTTTCATTTTTTCATTTTGATTTTTCACTATCATTCATCTTGTACACGATCTGACCAAGATGGCGCCAGTGTTAGTGGCTTGCCGTCTGTCGTCTGTCTTATTTGTGTTTTTATTATTAGTTTTTTTTGCTTCACAAAATATCTTCTCACTACTGGTGTATGATCGCCAAGCAC
>JAUCNO010000663.1:13844921-13863245 GCA_032353835.1 Enteromius viviparus
GCGAACACACGTAGAAAAGGTATAACTGTAGTTAAGGTGTACCTTTAGAGTCTTCGTAGCGCGCTAAGAGACACCGTTATCGGAGAACGCAGCCCTGTGCCTTAACTCTGCTATGTAAAGGTGAAATAAAGCTGCTCAAAAGACATAAGACCTGACTAAATAATGCCAGCTCTGACCCACTTTAGCCCCTAATATCAAAGTATATGGTTATCATTGCTTTATAAATGTATTCATGCCATCTCAGCAGCTTTAATCAGTCTGTGTAAATATACCTAAATGTCAGTTCAGAAGCATTTTTGCCTACATTAGTCTACAAAAATCGTATTAGGTCACGGCTAATTAAATAATACATAAATAAATACATAATCTAATTCATTAGTAGTGCTATCACAGTACTCATCTAATACATGTGTCCTACGGACTTGAATGATACTTTAAATTGTGTGGCTTGTTGAAGTGTGCTGCCAGTGTGCTGTTACTTCAATCAAAAAGAATTAGGTTTTTGCCTGGTAAATGAAAAAAACAGCCAACAATTCTATAAAATTACATTGAAGAAGCCCAGAATATGGATCAAAGCGGATGCTTGGGGCAGTAAGCAAAAAGCACCCTAACAAATAAAGTTCTATGTGATTTAAAAATAAAATAAAAAATTTATTTGAAAGAGAAGGAAAAAGATTCATGGTGGGAAACATCAACTTTGATAGAAAGGACATTTAAAGTCTGATATCTCCCACACATCTGTGCTTACAGTAATTCTCCACACACATTTGTTGTTGGGTGGGTAGACACCGGGGTACCCCTGACTCCCAATCAGCCCTGTGTCTCCAGTAAAGTTCCCGCCACATGTAAAAACTGGTCTACAACGGGAACATATGGAAAGCACATAGTTTAGTGTGGAACTCATCAGGACTTAACGAGGACTTCAGCGCTCGTATTGCTCTTATTATGTGCACCATTAGCATTAGTTAATATTAATGAACAACGTCATACTTAATATGCTTTGATTTGCTATTAGCAAACAAAATATCAAGCTACAGGAGCTATAGTGTTACAACAAACCCGATTTTAAAACTATCACGTCAGAGATGCAAATACTTTATGGAGCATGTTCCCAAATATTTATTTAGGAACTTACCTTCGATGTCGTTGCGTAAAAATGACGCTGAACAGGAAAGTGCTCGCGCTGATCCAGATTATAATCCTCATTGTATGAGGCGCGTTTGAAAAAATGTGACATTCAGAGAGTAAGAGAAGTAAATTCTCCAGAGATATTGTACTGCTGACTGAATGACTACTGCCTATGAATGTGCTGTTTGTTCTGCGGGAGCAGCAGGGAGCAGTTTCCCTAAACCCTGTAAGTGAAGGCAACTCGTGTCACATTCACAGTCGAAAGTATCATGGAGGTATTACAACCGCAGCTGTACGTTTCTTTTGTTGGGAAACTAAATACGAATACACTCCAGAATGCGTTTAGATAATGCAAATATAGCCTGTGCAATTTAATATCATTGATTTAAATGTGTTTTGCGCAAAATATTTAGCACTTTTACATTTTTGCAGTGCGACTTTTCCTTCGTATGCAGTACTTATTTTTAAAATAATATACTTTTAGATAGTTTGGTTAACCTTCACTTCATTGTACTTCACGCTGATGGAAGGCCACTAGATGTCTACCTTGCACAAGATTTTATCAAACTTAATGCATGTCTTCTATAGTGCATTTTAATATGGCAAACTACGTCATGTAACAATTATAGGTAAATTATGAACAGCACCTCAATTTAGACCAATAAGTGATAAGTGAAGACTAGTTAGCTTAATGATAAATTAGTTAAAAACCAAACTGACCGGATTGAAGACCCCACTGGCCTGTTTGTTTACCTGGTGCATTTGTTCTCACTTAGGTTTGTAGTTTTTCATTTGTTCCTGAGTTGTCATCATAAAGATGTATTGATTGCTAACTTATCAAATACTGTATGAAGCAAACCTAGCATGGGCTGAAAATCTGATTACCACTATAATTCCAAAAGCAGTCAAAGCTTTGAATTTCTCGTATGAAAGAAAATGTAAGTAACATGAGCACAGTAAGCAGATGCAATGCAATGTTTTTAGGTTTTATGAGCCAAAGTCTTCCCAGAAGAAAAGTTTATTGCTCTACAGTTGCTCTTTCATAGCTCAGGAGTTGCGTTCCCATTTTGGTTAAATTTAGATATTAATTAACTTGAAAACGAGTTTTTATACAAGTAAGCACATGATACATCGTCGCTAACAAACAATAGGAGTATGAATTTTGTGTAGATCTTGTATCAAAGTTTTGGGATCTCTTCTGAAACATTCTTATTGGAGTCACGTGATATACTGGTGAAAAATACTTCATTTGTTTTCCAATTAATCCCCATTGTCATCTAGGAGAAGCTATAAAGATATCAAAAAAAGATCTCATTTCTTATTTTTCTCTTCCATGTGGTCTAATTCTGAACAGATTGAATCGCAAGGCACAGCGTGTGTCCTTCTCGGAAAGACAACAGCCCTTATCAGAGAGCAACATGTGGTAGGAATTCTTTCTATACTCTGAATATTACATACAGATTTGAGCAATATCCTGCTGACCGAATGTTTGTTGATTGCCCTCTAGCGTAACTTGGTCCACCGCAAAATGAGGATAAGTGATTTTTACGATGCACTTACAAGGCTTTATTTATTGTACTTGTCTCTGAGCCCTGGCACCGCCTTTGAATCGGCCTCTGGCACCACAGACAAGGGCTTCCATTTGGGCTGTAGCCATTCTGCGGATTAATATGGGCTTAATGGAACGAGATGTGGCCATACAGCCAAGTGGGTGACATATAATTCATTAATGCAAACTGTTGGCCCAAGGGAAGGCACTGACCTAGTAATATTTACTTAAGCGTAAATTAGCATCTAATGACTCCACTACAGGTATTACGTGCAAAGGGGAATCGACGTCGAAACTGACAGGGATCAGAGCGGGCAGCGGGAAGCTTTGGTCATGCTCTCTACCTTTGAAAGAAGATCAGATTTCGGTGCTTTCTGAAGTTTCACCCAGATGTGGGTTCACTGGCAGGCTCAGAATGGATGTCAGACTGTCTTTATGGGAAACAACTCTGTAAACAATTTACACGTAAACAATTACAGGCAAATTGGAGGAGCCCACCCCTTTGTCAAGGGGACTAGAGTTTCAAATATGCACATGGAAGTCATGAAGACCATTACATGGTTTGTTTTTGTATGCGAGGGTCCAAATATCGTATGTCAGCTTGTGCTTCTGCTGGAGTCTGTGCTATGGTGAAGCCAGTTTTTATTTCCCTGGATAGTTTGTGAGTGTGTGGCAGTCATATAGAACAGCCTGGGTAAAATATTCCCTACCCAGCCCCCTGGTAAGCTGGTTTTCATTCACACTGTTATCTGAGCCCGCTCCCAAAAGACACACAGTCAAGCGATGCCAGACCCTGCTTAGTGTTTGATCTACAGCTTTAATTGATTGAAAACTACGATGGTGCCTTTGAGGGTGGCTACGTTAAAATAGGTTCAAGGACAGAAAGAGACACGGATTTGGACCATTTAGTATTTATACCAGCTGTTGCCAATTCGATGAAAATGTCTGAAAACAATGCAGTCTCACACTGAATAAACAGCAAATGGGAACACAGAAGGCAGGAAAACTGATCAACGGCACTGAATCTTATGTTTAGCACCAACCGTGATGTCGGTTATTGAGTTGCACCTGTTCAGTACTGAGATTTGGTTTAATAAACCGACTGTATGTTTAAAAAAAAGAGAAAAAGAGAAGGGCCTGTGCCAGTTACTAGTGCTTGGGGATTTAGTTATAATGAAATCTTCCGTAAAAATCATTTTTAGGTGATTTTATAATAAAAAAAAGGCAGCTGTGAACCCATGAAGATAAAGATAAAGCAGATCTTCGAGCACTGCATTAGGAAAATGCTCCAAGGCTGTCTCGGTGCTAAACAACTGAAAAAACGAATCAGTCTTTGGGACAATTATTAGTTCAGAAAAATATTGGTTGGTTAATTTATATTGTTGTTATTGGACAATGTACTGAGAAACGTTTTACTCAGCCGGAACAACAAATCAAATCTGTCAAAAATAAAGCAATTGGTTTTGTGCCACATGAAATTTAATAATCTCAATAAGCATGAAACTGCTTTTAAATGTCAGTAGAGATTCAATTGCTTCCATTTTGGTAATTGGTCTAGTGCGTTCACTGGGATTTATTTTGCAGTGTCTCTACCATTCAAACGTTTGGGGTCGGGAAGAGTTTTTTAAAGAAATAAATACTTTTATTCATTAAGGATGCATTAAATTGATCAGTAAATGCTGTTCATTTGAACTTTCTATTCATCTACAAAATTATTATGGTTTCCACAGAAATATTAAGCAGCAAAAGCATTTACAAAATGAATGCTAGAAATGCTTCTTGAGCACCAAATCATGCTGAATGAATCATGTGACACTGAAGACTGGAGTAATGATGCCAAATATTCAGCTGTGCATCATGGGAATAATTTACTTTTTTAAATGTATTCAAATATAAGACTTATAATAATATTTCACTGAATTGCTGTTTCTTTGTGAACCAATTGATGCAGTCTTGCTAACTTTATTTGAACAACTCTTATACTGCCCCTGAACTTTTGAATGCTAGTGTATCTCCAGATGTCTCATTTTCAGTCAGGGTTTTAGACAAACTCTGATTATTCACCAAAAAGATTCCTGCAAATTTAATTTGAACGTGAAGACTGCTGTGAGAAGCCACAGGGATCACAAAACTCAAACCGTAATCCCACTTGAACTAAGCGAAACTTCATTCAAATTCCCGCACAGGGTAGATTAGTGGAAATACAGTGTAAAAAAGTGTTAAAACCCAAACATAATTTCCTCTCCACAAGGACCTACTTAATCAATGCTACGGACAAGTGCAGACAGGGGGAACACTCTCCAAATGGAAAATGAATTCTGAGTCAGCCCACTGGAGATTAAAAACGGGCAGCAAATGAATAATGGAGGAAGTCCATGAAGCAAAAACAGCATGAGACATAAAGAGCCGAATCATCAGTATTCCTTATTGAGATTGTCTTCCAATGCAAAAGCTGAAAAAAAATCCTAATGGAAATGTTTTCGCTTCATTTTTGTTGTCTAGTTAAGGTATCCATTCCTAAAGTTAAAAACTGGGCGATGAAGAGAGTCACATAATCTTTCCTGGACTCATTTGCATAAAGTGTCTCAAAGTAAAAGTGCTGATATAAGATATCCGCCAAATCTCATTCAGCAGGCGAGGACCAAAACTAATCCAAAATCACCACCCCTGCCTTGAAACCTGACAATTGTTTACTGGTGTGCGGCTCTCATGACAGTCGTCTGAGCACAGATGACAGAGGCTGCTCCAAACCGCGGAAAGGCGTGACTGAAT
This sequence comes from Enteromius viviparus, assembly GCA_032353835.1. Classification (NCBI taxonomy): domain Eukaryota; kingdom Metazoa; phylum Chordata; class Actinopteri; order Cypriniformes; family Cyprinidae; genus Enteromius; species Enteromius viviparus. Next base: position 13,850,371 of record JAUCNO010000663.1, read on the forward strand.
ATTTGTTTAATGAATGTAAAAGACTTTAAACCTACTCTATGACTTCCCAGTGATTGATATAACGTATACACTCATGCATATTCTAATGAATTTAGTAATACTGCTTTGCAAAAATCATTAGTACCATGAATGGAAAACAAGCTTTTCTATATAGTAGTTGAAGCAGTATGTGAAAGGCGTAGTTTATCTGAATAGATGGATTTCATATAACAGTAGACAAAAAGCTCTCTGATGGACAGTTTACCATCTAATGAGGCATGAGTTTTGAATGGCAGTGAAGCAACACAACTGATGCCTTAAAGTCACATGAAAATGATCATAAGCGGATTCAATCCCATCTCATGAGTTAAAAAACGATATTAAGTTTTTTTTGGGGGGGGGGAGTCTTTAAGCTTCGCCCTGAACCCAACCCAAAACCTAAACACCAAACGGCACATAGACAGATCATACAATAATGTACAAACGGGCTTGTTCGAAAAACATAAAGGACTAATAAATAACCTACAGGTAGCTAACAATTTGCCTAAATTTAGTTTTGCCATATATTGGATTTCATTCATAATACATACATTTTTAACAGTCACAAAGTTCATTTTTTTGTCAAGCATAGTGACACCTAGTGGATTGGATGCTGGTCATGTGATCTTAACATGGCAGTGACCAGGAGGCAATAAAAAAGCTTTTATTGGTCTGCTAATGTGATTGGACAAATGTTCAGTGCTTAATTCTGTATTGTTAAAAGCCCTATATAAGCCCTATATTTGAGGTAAGTTTACCTTGAAAACTGTTTAAAATGTATCCAGAGGAAAGAGGAATACAATCTCTGTAAACATTTGCTGCACCCATGATGTGTTGCAAGTCATTATTGGGTTCTTGTCATCGCCTAGCCCTTAAATCTTAATTGGGGTCAGAGAGGCCTTGATGATCTTCGCAAAGAAAGGAAAACAAAGTGTGTGATGAGGTGTTTTGAATGGAGAGGAAGTAGGTCGCAGCCACGGTCTGTTGCTTCTGTAATTATCAAATGCTTAAGCGACTGAATAAATAGCCATTATCTGGTCAAAGTTTGCCAAGTTCAGAGGAGCGCAGTGACCTTTGTGATTGCATTTACCAGCTCTACTCTTGGTTCTGAGAAAGCTCGATATTCCTGTGATTCGCAGGCTCAGCGGTGACAAAGTGAAAGCTGTTTTCATCGCCACGCCAGTCTATTGCACCCGTGCGGCCCGAGTGGCTCTATATTTCAGCAGTGTCTTGAAAGCGAGCCACACAGGGAGAGTGCTTTATCCACCTCTGTCAGCTTACTGTATTGACTCGGCGCCTGGCCCTCCGGCACCCTCCCTCTGTTCTCCTTCATCTTTCTCTCTTCTTCCTGTCTTCTGTTCCCCAGCTCTGCCAGTGGCTAACTGTCCAAACACTAAAAAACAAGCTCCTGTTGACATCCACCGCTTGAAACAGATGTGAGGATGGCCAAGGATTTGAAGTCTTGCGTGTATTACAAGGTCTGAATTTATGTTGCACACTGCGTGATACTTTGATCAGTGTCTTTCAGCATTTGCTGGTGAAATCACGACTATATCAGATGATCAGACGTTACCAAATCCCTGAGATTTGAGCACTCTCAGAACCAGGTAATATTTGCATCATCAAAGATTGTCTTACCCGAAAATCGAAGCTTTTTCCCTCAAGAGTTGGAGTTGCGTTCTGTTTACTGCAAATCTCTGAATGATCTCGCCTAAATTCCCAGGTTCCATGATGCAATGATTCGGTTAAAATGCTGTAGTTCTTCCGCCGAGTTTTATTTCAGTGTATGAATCACATATTTTCCCAGAGATTATATCATGTTCTTTGTTCAGACTGAAGTAATCACAGGACTCCTCAGCAAGTTGATGTGTTAAGACCAAACAATGGATTTCGCAAGAAAAAAGCATTGAAATAAGTTATTTTAAGTTATTTTAGTAGAAGCAACAAGGAAACAAAAACATGTTTGTTTAAAAGAGTGAACTCTCTTTTTAAACTTTTATAGGTAATTCCATCATTAAATGTTCAAATTATTTAATCATAAAAAAATCTTTATAAAGACAAAATCTAAACAACACATACATCTAAATGAAATGTATAGGATCAAAATGTAGAATCAATTGTGCATTGTTGTTTGAAAAAATATACATTGTTGCACCTAAAATTGGCTTAGTAACTGTATTACCATCACAAAAGACTCTTTTTACTGGTCCTATTGTTGTTTAATTAAATTGAATTGTTACTTGCTGAGGTCATTAAAATACACTTCAAAATCAGTGATTAGACTTGAAAACATTTAGGTAAAGAAAGAAATTGTGTGTGCTAATAGTGCTTGTACACGATTGTGCATGTGAAGCTGAATAAATTAATTACTGTAGATCCAAATTAAATGAGTGGATTATATTTAAAAAATACCAGTAATAAGTACTAGATTACATTTCTGAAGCATTATTCAGCACTGTGCATATCATCACTATACTGTATGTACAGCTTTTAAGATTTTTTACAGTATCTCATAACCTTCCTGTGTACATGCAGCCCATTATTTAATCAGCAGAAAGCCGGATGATGATTTTATTATTGGTGTTGGGTGACTGTTACACAAATATCCTAGTAGTGGCCATTTGCCAAGTCACTCCCTTCTTAACTACAGTACGCCAACTCCTGCAGTAAACAAACAGTGAGTGGCGCTGTGCATCAAAGAAAAGCCACACATTAGCGATTCGCCACAACGCGGCTTATGGGATTCTAAAGCTGTTTTGCCGTATAGTGGCATATACAATAAAAGAGTTGCACGTCGATTTAACACTTCTCTAAAACAAATAATGAAATGCATAAATAAAAGAAAGCGGGGGAGTACTTGGTGTGTAAGTTATCAGCGGTATCCCGCAGGGTTTTGCCTTGGGACCAATAGAGCTCTCGCCCCCCATCCTTTATCGCAACTGACACTCCTCCGTGCAGTCGCAGAGAATCAACAGCTTCTTTCACACTGAGGATGAGGATGATGCCACACATGTAGAAGAGCATGATAGACCGCGCTCACGAACGAGATCGTCCGTGGATTCCGTAGAGCGAACAGTTGTGAATGAAAAGACGTGAAGACAACCATAGCTGTGCATTTTTTTCCCAGGCTGAAATTTCTCCAGGCGTGAATTCGCTCCTCTAGTCCATGAATACTGAGACTTTCTGACCTGGTGACATATAGACAAAAAGCTATTCATGTTGCAACCTCAAGCTTTATGACAATGGATTATTCGCTGTTATTATACAGCCTTTGGGTACCCGTTATTCTCGCTGTTGAGGGTAAGTGTAAAAGCTCTTTGTTACACGGCTACTCGGTATCTGAGCTGCTGTTGAGCTGGTCATCAGCTGGCTATTCCTCTTTATGAATTCTACAGTATGTGTAATAACATAAAAATGTAACGTCACCTAACTAAAGCTTGTGATCTACAGACCGCGCAGACTGTTCTGGCTCGAAAACTTCGCGTAAAACTTAAATATTCTTGGTGCGATTTTGCCTTTTATTCGTCGGGCAGGGACGTACGTGAATATGCAAACGCCTGCAAATGCGTAATATTTTATTGCGTTTAAAGTGAATAAATGAAAAGAGAGAAGAGATTACGTCCGTTTAGGTGTAGCCTTTCTGGGTGACTGTCTGATTTTAGGGTTCATATAACCATTACCAAGGATTAAGGTTTCCGTTTCTGAATCACTACTGCATTTGTTTTCCATTATGCTGAATAATTCTAGTTTACAAAGGTCGGTTTTGGGGGAATGTTTTATTCCGTGTGATGTGGAAGCTTTACACAGAGCAGTGAGGTGTCTGTGTTATGGCATGTCCATGTATTGATACAGACGATGCTGTTTGTCCACATGCTCCGTGCCTTTGTTAATATAACAAACTGTAAAATCGTGGACTAAGCCAAATCTAACATACTAAGGTGCTTTTTTTGCTTCCAATCGTCTCTTTATTTGATTGGAAGTGTGGAGTCTTGTGAATGACAGCGTAATGCTTTGATCGTTGCTGTATTAAAAAAATCCCATGTAGTTGTTAGATTTTCAGATGTGCTTTGTGCCGCTTGTGACACATGGTTTAGGAGTGCTGAAAGCCCCCTGTTGCTCTGGTGTGACACATTTCACCCTAAAGGCTTTTAAGTCACCCAGACAGTGATGATAGCAGCATCACTTCAGTGTAATTGCCACACATGATAATTGGCTTGCATGATCACAGCTGTTCGAAGGACTATATAGGTGAGAAAACAGAGTCGCTTCAAAGTAACAATGCATTTCGAAATCAGTAGTTTTTTTTGCAAACAGTGGGGAAGTGAAACGTGCCAATATTGAGCCTAGGTGTGGTTTCGGAATAGCTATTGATACCTTTGAGGTTCGTACATGCCTGTTAAGGACTCTAGTGAATAGATTACAGTACACTTCATATTTTCTAGCCCTAAATATATTTATATAAATCTGTTTGCATATTCAACAAAAACGCAGACAAGAAATTAGTCTTTATTTTCTCCTCGTAATTTAATGCTTGAGAATTATTAATTTCATATTCAAAACAAATTGCTGCTTGGCAAAAACAAGATTGTTCCTTGTAACAAAATTACAGTCTCACGGCAGGATTTTGTTTGGTATTATTACTACAGATTCATGCACAGCTGACTTCATTATGTACCTCGGTCATGTCCCAATAATCCTTAACTACAGTGGAGCCAGATACTCCTTCACCTTGGCCATGACTACCTCGATTCTTCATCAGTTTCAGTGTGAGGATCTCAATCGATAGTGTGTGTGTGTGAGAAAGAGAGAGAGAGGTAGGTGTTTGACTCATAGGCCTAGTTCCTGAGCAGGTTTCTTAACAGACTACATTAGTTAAACTTCCAGTGGAGGTCAAGTGGGCCAAGCACCTCATGACAAGAGGAAAAGTAAGGCTGCATTCAGGGTCCCCTGTGTCAAGTCAGTCCATCTGTCAGAAGCCTTCCAGGCACTATGGAGTCTAAATATAAAACAAACCATACGTGATGTGACCCTCCTAGTTAGTGTCATTACTGTGATCTTAAACAGGGTGACATGTTGTACAGTTTTATTACCATATTGTTACACTTTCTAAATTTACATGCACAGTCATCAAGCTACAGTTTTATATATTTATTTTTTCTGCATTCCACTGCGCTGTTCTTCCATTGTTTTTCAGAGCACTAGACAGACACATTTTACCGCTGTGTATTGCATCTTTTGCAGTGCCTCACACGGCACAAAAAAAAAGTATCTATTTACTTTGTTCATTCCGCTACACTTCATCTCACACTGTTAAATACAAAAATGGCCCCTTAAACTGTGTTTTCAAGTGCATATGACACAATGCATATATGAATAATCTGTGCAGACCACGCTCGTGTTGCATCCATTGCATCTCAGTACTGTAAACTCACAAAAGCGAGTCCAGCTGCAGTCAGATTAATGTGTACACTTTCTGGATAGGACTGTTGAGGTGCAGTCACACTGATGTAAATGTATGTCACCAGTTTAGCCCAAATCTTTTATAATCGTGTGAAATCGCAAATCACATGGATTCCTGTTGAAATGACTAGATTATGACATGACAGGACAAATGGCTGAAAAATGATAAATGTGAGCACACCTTTTAATCTACTAGAGGTCCATTCTGATCTTGACTGTAATGTTAACCAGCTATATGTTAATGCATAATATTCTGTTTATTCTAATGCCGCACTTTAATTCTGTCATGTGCCAAATTGTTTAGCGTTGTTGTTTAGCAACTTCTTATTCTCATTGATTTAGAGTAGTTATTAAAACTTTATAGTGTTAGTTATTGCTATACCCATCATCATCGGTAAGAACTCATTCCTTAAACTTTCACTGTCTGAATATAACCAAAAATCGCATAATAGCATACTTATTTTAATAAAACAAATATGCACTGTTCTTATTTCACTCCTTACAACTGCCTCTAAAGGTTGTTTGTTTTCCTTTACAGTCTTACATTGCGATAATAGCGGAGTAACAAAAGATTTTAAAGAATAATGAGGCGTTTTGTACATTGCTGACTGTACAAAACAGCAAAGTTTCAAAGAACATCCTGTACGCTCATTTGTGTGAAATAGACTGCGATGAGCTGCTTTGTGTAAAAATAAGTATCATGGCGTTGTTTTCCACCACGCAGCCAAATGCACAGATGCAAAGAGCCTTAAGGAAAGACTGAATGCGGTCATAAGGAATTGATCAAAGCCTCAAAAGAACTTCCCTCCAATTGTATGAATATTTCACACGGAGAGATGCCCTTACAGCTATTTCATCACACAATTAACTCTCCCTGTGATTTACAGCGCAATAAAAGCGAGGTGTACAATCCACATAAACGCCATGTGTACGTTTGCCATATGCGTATTAGCCGGGGCCTTAATCAGCTAAGTTGATGTTCTGCTCTAAATATTCCACGGATTTGCTCGCAGATGTGTGCGTGTCACATTAATTCGAAGCGAGCGCTCGGCTTCATCGAACGCTGACTTACAAAGTGAATAAAACATTCATATGTGCGGTTAATTTGCGGAAGCTGGCTCATGCAGTTTTGCTCCACTGATCGGAGTGTATTTAGAGAACAGCGAGCGCCTGGGATGCAGAATGTCACTGTGCTGCGAGCATCCCTGCGGTACGCAACAGGATCTGTTCTCAGATCAGCCACGGGCCAGAGCTGGAGTGGGTAGATAAATGTGGATCACATTATTAGCGTGCGGAGTGAAAACAGTGATTAGGCCTTTCCGCAGACTATGCGGGGAATTCAAATGAGTGAAGTGCTTTGATATGTACCCGTTTAAATTACAGTTTTTAGCGCGCTGATGCTCTGTTGTGTTTGGAATGGAGGCTGCTTTTGCCGGAGCCTCATTGATTGCTTGTTTTGCAGAGACTCTTATGGACAGCAGGTGGGCTACTACAGAGCTGGCGTGGACCACCTATCCAGAAAGCGGGGTGAGTTATAGCGTTTTCCCGTTTGTAATTGTCTGAAAGGGTGGATATGAATCAACCCATGCATTGACGAGACCAATGAAAGGTGGCCATTAGCGAGAATGATCGCTCACAACCTCTCTGTTTGCAAGCAGTTGATGATTTTACACTTGCGACTGGTGAAGAAATTAACTAAAGCGAGCCTGACCTTAAGCCTGACACCCCCCTCCACCCAAATCCACTCGCTCCCGTAGTATGATTTGTCTTTGGAATGTGCATGCGAAGTCAGTCAATGGAAATGATGGGTTGCCATGGCAACAATCTTAAGCAGCTCAGCCCTTTCTGCAGGCTGGCGCTCGATGTCTGGCATCTCAAAAGCCATGCATCATCATAAGTAATGTGTTCCTTCACACCTGGAGATAAACACATGCTACCCCTCGCTGCGATGCCTCTTAATTGTGTTGTGAGAAGTTCAGGCAACCCAAATGTCACCTTTGAGAAAGCATTTCTATTTACCCTAACCACCGACATGAATTTAATTGAGCATTTGAGTCGTTCATTATTCCTTCTTCTATTTAGTGCTGCTTTGCAAGTTAAAGGTATTGTCTTGGTAACGATCCATAGATCCAGATCCGTTTTTTAGGATTTGGGGGTTTTGAGTGACGCTCCTAAGCAGACGTGATGCGACACTTGTGCAGTGATAATTAGCAAACAAGAAAATGTGGCATGATTTCAATGTCGATCTGAAAATATGTTAGGTTTATATACAGGTCAATGACGAAGAATGTCTTTATACCATAAAGTTGTATCATCCTGACATGTTTGACTTATATAATATCAAAATGTATTGAATTCAGAAAGCTACAACATGGTCACTATTAAAAAAAGATGCATTCAAGTCATTAAACTGCATTTATGTTTGCACAAATGAATATATCCATATGTCACTGACATATACAATTATGTGGATAAATATGAAAGGTCCTGTCATGGCCACAGCTTGTTAAGAGAAAAACTGAATGAAGATTTTAACAATTGAAGATTTTATGCAATATAGCTTTATGTGCAGCTGGTCAGGAGATTACATTGCTTATACATAAAAAAAATACATAAAGAGTGAGGAAGGTCATGGGTTACAGCATCACTGGTTCCATGGTTAGTTAGTTTCATTAGAAGCAAATAACTCAGTAAGACATTTTTTCAAGTGAACGTTTCATTTTAAGAAATCATCGTGACTGTATTTTATGCCTTTCTCAGTGGGAGGAAGTGAGTGGATATGATGATCACTTGAGCCCCATCAGGACATACCAGGTCTGCAATGTACTGGAGCCCAATCAGAACAACTGGCTCCGGACAGACTTCATCCCCCGTCGAGGAGTCCTTCGAGTCTATGTAGAGCTGAAGTTCTCAGTGCGGGACTGTGGCAGTATTCCCAATATTCCCGGGTCCTGTAAGGAGACCTTTAATCTGTTCTACTATGAATCAGATGGAGACATGGCCACAGCGAGCAGCCCGCCATGGAGGGAGAACCCTTATGTAAAGGTCAGCTGGAATTCATCATGCATACTTCGCATGATGATACATTATACAGTGTTAAATGATAAATAGTTCATTTAATTGGAAATATAACAAATATTTAAAAATACTTTTTCTCCTATATAACACAAAACAATATATCATATCAGTGTGTTTTTGTCTGTTTAATGAACTTCATTGGTTTAAAATGTGGTCACATTTTTATGGGTGTAATTTTTTAATAGTGAATAACACACATAGAAATTTCGCAAGATGGTCTAAGACTTCGCAACAGGTACTTTGTACCTTGTAGAAGGCTTTTAAGTTTGAAAGTAACTTCTGTAGTTCATACCTTGCTACACTATTGAAGATGGGCCAATGAAATTTCAACACAATTTCACTAGAGTGACCTTTAGTATTGCTTGGTGAGTAAGTGATGACAGAATGGAAAGGTTATCCTAAGACAAAAATGCCTTAAGCTGTCCATCCTCTGTTGCCCCAGGTGGATACCATAGCCCCAGATGAGAGCTTCTCACTGTTGGAGTCCGGAATTGTCAACACCAAAGTACGAAGCTTCGGTCCTCTTTCCAAAGCTGGTTTCTACCTGGCCTTCCAGGACCTGGGCGCCTGCATGTCCCTCATCTCGGCCAGGGTTTTCTTTAAAAAGTGCTCCACCACAATTGCCAACTTCGCTGTCTTCCCCGAGACGGCCACTGGTGCCGAGGCCACCTCTCTGGTCATCGCTGCCGGAGCCTGTGTGCCAAACGCCATTGAGGAGTCGGTCCCTCTAAAGCTGTACTGCAACGGAGATGGAGAATGGATGGTTCCCGTGGGAGCGTGCACCTGCATGCCGGGCTTTGAGCCGGCCAAGAAAGATACTCAGTGCCAGGGTAAGTGTTTGGCTTTTTAAATCAGAGCAAAGCGGATTCTGGTTAAAGCTTTTGAGTGTTTGCTGGCAGATGCTACAACACGGATTATAAAATCTGTTTGAAGCAATGCAAAGGTTACTTGCAGGTCAGAGCGGTTTTTAATGCAGTCACTGGCAAAGCTAATTTTTTGCACACGCATACCTCACACTGAATACATTTTTCACAATAAGTAGCTTCTTCTTGACATTCAAAGAATTTCTCTAGTAAGTTTTTTTCTTTATGTGATCTAGTGGTTTCCAATTTTTGTGTGAAAATGAGTAAATCTGATACATGACAATGTTATGTATCACAAACATGTTCAGTTGTACAGTATATGCAGGGCTGGAAATGGGGGGACGGGGTCCTGGAAGTGAATTTGGATTTGGTTTCATTTTCAAATGGTTAGGCTTATTTTGAAGTTCTATATTTTATCCATTCAAAAGACTATAAAAGCGATATCTATACTCTTTGTCCCAGTTCTGCACATTAATGTAGCACTGTGTTTATGCCGTCTTTTGCCATAAAACCTGTAGACTTCAGTAAATAGAAATGCCTCTCTATCGCTGCGCGTCGTGCTCCTTACAGGACAGATCTGCAGAGCCGACTGAAGTGTATGTCATTTATGGTAACAAACAAAGTAAAGAGATGATGTAACTAATAAATTTTTTTTATACAAACGTTAATATTAAGTGACTTTCATTTTAAGGAACACTGTTGTTGTTTGCTCTATTTCGTCAACAAAAGTGAAAAAGCAAAGTCACAGTTGAGCCGCTGCGAATCTAGTCTCACACACAGCGCTGTGTTGATTACAAATCAATCTTTGCTTTTGAACAAATCTAGCGAGTCAATGATTCAACGATTTTTAAAGTCCTTAATAATGTAATATTAAAACTAACTGCAAACATTTTTGCACAGGGTAAACTATCTCTAATTTGGCTGGAATTGCAGGTTGTTGTCTTTATATACAAGAAGGTTTGGAGGAAATATTAAAAAAGTTGTAAATAAATATAATTTTAGATTCGAAAGTGTCCCCCAAAATAGAGTGCCCCAAGTGAATTTTGGCGATTTTCACCACTGAGTATTAGTGATAAATGACTGGAGTAATTCAGCTTTGCAATCACTGGAATTCATTACATTTTAAATATAGTAAAATAGAAAACATTTAAAGGAAATGAATAGCCAACACATTCTCTATTTGAATTCCATACAGAAAAAAACATACAGCGTTGACGCACGTAGTGTTATAAGACTATTATTATTATTATCTTATTGGATTTCTCTGTGCATTCTGGGGTTAAAGGCCAAAACGGCTAATAGGATTTTAGGTGAATATGAAAAGAACGGAATTTAGGAGCTCAACATGACTAGTATCGCCTGCCAGTCCAGAATCTGGAGTCTGGAACAGCGAGAACAATGCGAGGATTCGCCCGTACTGATCCACAGTCTCCCCGCAGACCTTATCTGGGCTCAGCACAGAAGAGAGAGAGTCTCAGTAATGGGTGGAGGACTGCAGTGGTGTCAGAGAACAAAGCTGCCAACAGCGGCAGCCCACAGCTTCCACTGACACATCTGATAGGGTCCTAACAGAGCGATATACCAGAGACGGATAGTTCTGCAGAAGGCAAGACCAATTCTCCGACGCGAGTCTGGGAGAGTAATGGGGAAAATTAAAAGATAGACTACAGAGAGAGCGGGGGAGGAGAGAGAGGGAGTGCGAACGAATGATGAGGTGGGCTCTGAGTAATAAAATGTGAATTGGACGGGCCTCCTGGACTTTTCTCTGGGAAGGAACTGGTGGACAGAGGGGAACTTCCTTTGAGATTGCCAGTATGTGGCGGCTCATTTGTTTCCATCTGCTTGTTCAAGGTTAAGAGCTTGCCTTAAAGGACTGATAAACGACTCTCCCGGGCCACGCTATACAGCCATGAGATGCGCCGTGGCCAATGGAGAGTGCGTCTAATTTCCGTTATCACCTTCTAGCTTTTATCTGCAGGCATGCTGACACACACACACACACACACACACACAGCAAGGAAACAGCCAAGCCCAGTTAACATTTATCTGTCAAGTTGGTCATGTTCTCTCTCTCTCTCTCTCTCTCTCTCTCTCTCTCTCTCTCAGAGCTCCCAGCTCGTTCTCGCTCTCGGTCTGAATGCGTAACGCCACGCGTGTTAAGGCTGAGAGCAGGGGCCACTCGCTCGAATTTTCCACTGTCTTATTACACTAGCCGTGAAGCGATATGTGTCATGGGAGGAATACTAAAGATTTTTTTTTCCCTGTATTTGCTATAATTCACCTGCGGTGTCACATGCAGGACACATCTCTCGGCATGGTCCCCATTAACTGCAGTTTTTTTGTGTGGAGATACGGGTGTGGTGGATTGTTTAGAGGAAAAACAGAAAGCAGCCAGACTGTTACATCAGCCATTTTCTCCCAAATGAAACGGACTGACTTTAGTGCATCATTATAGCACAGTTGGCCTCGACGGTGCGATTAGAAAACTGACTTTATCTGAGCTTGGCGATTCATTCTTGGTATAAATGTTTTGAATTATATTCTTAAGTGTGTCCGTTTTTTGCAATGGAAATATATTTTATTCACGATTGGTTCATGACGCAGATTTCAATTTGGATAGGAAGTGGAGACACAATGCTGAAAAAGTATGAGTATTCGATACAAGTTAAGCTCGACTAATGTTAACAACTGAAAATGTCATTTACTACAAGAAATCATTTTCTCAACCTTCTCATTGCCTCTGTGACTAAACGAAAGTAAAATATAAAGGTTGTGATGCGGCACTTACAATAGAAGCCAATTTCTGGAGGATTTAAAAGCAAGGCAAGTCACCTTAATCTGGTTATACTACACAGATTGTTTCAAAGCAGCTTCACGGTATAATAAACAGGAAAATAATAGAATCAATGATTCAAACTTCATCAAATACGAGACAAATCCAAGACAATAGTGTCATTATTCAGCTCCAATATGTTCAGTGTTGATTTAAGAAGAAATGTGAAGCTTATAATATAAAAACATTAATTCTTCTGCTAAAATGTGAATATTATGAGCTTTTTTTTGCAGACGTTTTAGGCATTATCTTATCATGGCAATGATGTTTTTTAAGGAATTTACAATGGAGGAAGTGAAATGGGGTTATTTTGCAGGATTTTGAAGCAGAAATGTTAGGTTTATAATATAAAAACACTTTAATTCTTCTGTTAAAATTTGAGAATCATTTGAGCTGTAGAGTTTTTGTGCATTATGTTATCATGGCAATGGACTGAACTTTCATTCTAAAAAGCACTGGATTTAAAACCACACAATTTGGGATGTTTTAGCCCAGCGGCTTGGTAAACAGACCACAGAACACATGTTAGAGTAACTTAACCCAGCAAGTAGGGTTGGGCATCGTTTTGATTTGAACGATTCTGATTCCGATTCCGATTCTTCCTTTCGATTCCGGTTCTTTTC
>JAUCNO010000663.1:13896471-13907020 GCA_032353835.1 Enteromius viviparus
TCGGCCAGAAGTAGTAGGTCATCCGGGTACTTCTCGCCTACTGAATTTCGAATGCTATGAATTCGGACATACTACTCGCCTCTCATGCTGTTTTTCGCGTATTATATAGTAGGGAAGTAAGAGATTTTGGACGCAGCATCTTTGTTTGTAGCCGCTGACTATTCAGTGTTTCCCCTCGTACAAAGCGTTTCCTTGTGTCCCTGACATGGTCTTGTTTGCTGTGTTTGATTTCTCCTCGTCTTGTCTTTGGATTATTGCTAAGTTTTGCCCCGTGGACTGTGTTTGCCGATCGACGACCCTCGCTGTATTTCTGGATTATTCTGTGTTTTGCCTCCACCATTGTTGTCTGCTGTTTTCTCGACCCTGCCTGTTTGACCATGCCTTTTAATAAAGCTCTGCCCTTGGATCCGCCGTTGTCAGTCCCCTTCGTTACAGAGGGGCTCTTGCTCTGTGCTGAAATATGAAAATCACACAGATAGATTCCTTTACCAATGACAGTTTTTGGCATACTGCAATGAGTGTAATTTTGTGTTATAATGTTGACTGCCATTATTTGTTATTCAGTGGCCCACTTCTTTTATTTTGTCCTGTTTTCCATTTTGAGCTGTTTCTGGATTGTGGTTAAAGACTGCTTGGCTGGGGTCTGTGTCAGTTTAACTCCGTTAGTGCAGACAAAATAAAAGTTAGGAGTGGAATTTCCGTCTGTGTTCAAACTACAATATTTCACCATATGCAGTGAAACTGCAGATATAGATATATTTTGCATATTGTTGTCAAAAAGTGCACAAAAAAATTTATTTCTATGACATCGGTAGAAAACCTCCAATCTTGGGCATGCACCCAGAGAAATGTGCTATTTAAAATCTGCAATATTATACACTATGGCGGCCAGTTTTTGTCAGCCAATAATATGAGCCATAAATGACTCTGTAGACTGAGGAAAATGACATCATCATGATGATGCTGATTAGCTGATGGCATCACAAACTATCCTAAACTATGGCATGTGAAAGTAAAAAATATAAACCCATGTCGTGCTTTTAAGAGCTATACAAAAACACTGAAATCAGTCTCACCTGGGCCCCGTGTAGTGAAGGGTGGCGTCTATCCTCCGTTCTCTGAGTCTTGTGCGTGCTCCACCCTGGGCGGCTCCACCAGCTTCTCATAGGACAGCACCATCATAATCTAAGCAGAAAAATCTCTGTTAGTTTCTATGTTAAAGGGCCACGAATAACATACATATTCTTTACATAATTAAAAAATCTGTAATATTATTTAAAATTCTGCAGTCATATGTGGATGTAAATTTCAACATAACATTTTTAAATTAAACTTCTTAAAGTGTCAGGACCTTGGGCACAAGATTAGAAATAAATCCCAGTCTTGATACTATCAATGTCATATTTTTTTATGAACATATGTTATTATTATACTGTAGCTTGAGAGAGCACTGAAAAGTATTCAAAAGTATTACATTTATACTTATTTCCAAATCACTTTTTGAAAGAAACAGTCAGCAAATTCTGATGACCGCTTTTAATAGAGATCTTTTCCAGTTGACTGGATCTATAATAACCACTGTTTGCACAATGCAGTAAATGTAACTATAATTGAGCTGGTAAATGTGGTTATGATGACATACTGAGGGAAATCTCTGATAATATCACAGAGTTACTTATAAAGAGTCTGTTCACGCACCATGATGAGGGTTAGTAGGAGCATCATCATACCCAGCATCACATATAGATTTCCTATTAGACCCCCGGCCCACAGGGGACCGAGAATGGTGGCAAGACCCCCGACTGAACGCCGCACGCCTTGACTAAAACCTGCACACACACACAACACACAGTCATTAGATTCAACACGTAGTTTTGAATACTTAAACAGTGACAATATGCAAACACCAGTGTTACATGCTTTCTCAAGATCTCATCTATCTTTTCCTTTTGTCTCTTATTGTATTCTCAGGGGATTTCTCTTTGTTTCTCACCTTGTGTTTTCTCAGCTGTAACCTTAGAAAAGAGAGACACCTGAGACACGGCGACGAAAGGAAGTCCCAGTAACTGCAGGAACACTCCGATGATGAACTCAATCAACTCGAACGCAAAACCACCTGATCAAAAGACATATCCAATCCAGAATAAAAGTGAGAATATCTTTCCAGACAGACAGACGGATAAATGGACGTAATGATGGATGGGAGGGTGATGGATAATTATATAGAGGCATAGATAGATGAATAGACAGATTTACACATATGTGAATGGATTGATGGATGACAGAAGGATGCATAAGATGGATAAATATATAGAAGAATGCATAGATATAGGTGGGTGATGGATGAATGATGAATAATTCTATATAGGCATAGATAGATATATAGACATATTTATAGATGGATGAATGGATAGAAAAAGTATTAAGGGATGCATAGATAGGTCAGAGATGGATGGATGAATAATTATATAGAGGCATGGATAGACGGATTAACAGATGGATGCATATATAGGCTGATGGATGGATGGATGGATGGATGGATGGATAACTAGAGAGGGATGAATAGATAGATAGATAGACAGATTTTTAAGCAGTTCCAAACTAATAATGCATATCACTGAGTTGGCACCAAACTGAGCAGGCATATTGTGTCTGTCCATGCCCAGGTGTATGCCAGTTTCTCTGGACGTCTGCCACACACACACATACACACACCCTGTGGATTGGCCAGAAAGATGAGGCACCAGACACAAGCCCCGCTGCAGATGAGCAGCCCCACCGCCAGCACCACCCGGTCCTCCAGCACTCGGCTCAGCCAGCGCACCAGGAAGAAACCTGCAATTACCTCCACCCCACACAGGCTGTACATCACACTGTTCCCCAGCTCACCGAAGCCAAAGTACTTCTGCGTCAGAGGGGTCACCATGGTCTGGAGACGAGAGGACACAGACATCAACCGTTCAGAACACCCTAGCAACCACATAGCAACAAGCTTATCTCAAAACACCTAGTAGCGAATCTAAACATGAACAAGAATCACCCACGTTTTCTTCTGGGCGTGTAAAGTAAATGCAGAATTATAATGTATCTAGCATGTGATTTTACGTATGGAAATTTGATTTAGCGTGAAAGAATAAAAGGTAATGAAAAGAAACATTATAAACTCTATAACCAGTTTGTCATGTACTGTATCTAGGTCAGGCAAACAGGAAGGAAAATCTGTGTCAAATTTCAAATACCTGATTATATTAAATCAACGCTTAGATTAAATTACACTAAATTAAATTTATGTTCCTACTACTGTGAGCCTTAATCAATCATAATTGGACAGACACTATTTAGAAGCTCAGATGAATTAAGGACAGTGTGGGGGGTCTGGAGACCCATTCAGAGCACATTTTGAATGATGTGACTTTTTGGTTACACATTATTATGTTTCTCTACTTTAGACATTCTGCTAACTACAAGTAACTTTGTAACTACATGTTGTCTACTAATTCTCATTAATTTGCAACTACATGTCTCTCAAAGTAGACTGTTAGGTGAGTTTAGGGTTTGTAGAATAAGTTGACAGAACAGAAATCAGCATTTGGTTATATTCCTGTCCCAAAACACACTGAAAGCATGTTTTAAGGTACATTTGTAACATGTTGCCAGCGCATTTCTAACATATTAGAACACTGATATGATTAATATTATTTAGCATGATTTAGCACATTGCTAGCATGTCCTAAGCTAGGTTCTGCTAATGGTTTGAATGGGATTTGGTTTAGCATAAGTTGATAAGTGTTTATCTCCTATGGTCATCTGACAAGTGAATCAGCACTGCCACTGGTGCCAACTTGAAAAAAATTAGATGCATGATGCTCCTGATGAATTTTACCTCAAGTGCTGTCTGATTGAAGAGAGTGATGAACTGAGCGGTAAGGAGAACCACCACCTCCTCCCTCAGAAACTCTACACAGAGAGAGAGAGAACACTATAGATCGAAGGCATTTCAAAGCTGCCAAGACAGGATTGCATATAATGGAGATATCTACCATGCACACATACACGCACACACTGCAATCGTAGAGCAAAGACAGAATGAGCAGATCGATAAAGCTTTTTCAGGCCACTACTCTCTCAGATTAGCACCTCAGAAACAACAAAGAAGGAATCGATGCCACACCAACTCAAAACTCTCTGCCAAAAAAAATCAGCTCTTTTGTCATTTGACAGTAAACACTAGGCTTCACCTTGACTGGCACTGAAGTTTTTAAAGGGGTCAGAGGTGTCTAGAGAGGGGGAATCCGGAGGAGAAGGTGGGAGTTCAGATGAGAACTGGGTCTCAGTTTGTTCTGGATTGACCGCGACATCCGAGTCCTCTGCTTCAGCTCTGTTTTCATCATCCAGATTCATGAGAGGCTCGTCTTCTTCACCTCTGACCTCTCTGAGGGGCATGTGCTGCTCAGGGAAGGAGTCCAGTGGTGGGATGTCCCAGTACAGGACCATTACCGCAAACTGCATAAGCACCCACATCCCACACATGAAAAGCTGGGTCAAAAAGAGCACAAGGCCAGCAAGATTAAAATAAACAGGCCAACTTGTATAAAAGAGTTTAAATTAATAAATACAGACTGGTTAATCTAAGAACATTTCATAAATTAGATTCCATTGTTTTTATATTCATTTAATTTAATTTTACATAATTTTATTTAGTGAAGTCTTATTAGTTAACATTAGAGCATTAACTAACATTAACATTAAATAATATATTGTTAATAATCTTTGTTAGTTAGGGTTAGGTTAGTTAATCAAATGTTTTTACAAATTTAGAATTAGTCTGTGTGTCAGTAATAAGTAATTTAAAATAAAATTAAGTCATATAAAAAAAAAAATCCCCTTTTACATTTTGCATTGAAATATCAGCTGGAGTGTCAGACATCTCTCTATTATTTGATATAATAATACAAACTCTGATTATGAGCTGAATCACATCCAAAATATGCAGTGTTACCCCTTTCACATTTCAACATTTCAAGCTTTCAATCATGTGCAACATAATGTGTTTGAGAATTTAAGTAAATTAGAATTAGAATAAATAAGAAAATAGCCAAAACAGACTTACCCCAGGTGAGGTGTACTTATTTACTACAAATGGACCCAGTTTGAAATCACACAACCTTAGAAAGATATTGAAAGCAGGACCTGAAATTAAAAATGCACATTGTTTAAGTATTAAATGGAAGAAAGTACATTTGCCACTTATTATGTAGAGCGCTAACTCACCGATCAGAAGTCCAGCCTGACGGCATGCCATGACAGCTGCAAAGACTCTCGCTCGCTCATCAGGGAGAGTCGTACGTGTGAGGAACCCAAAAATTGAGGAACCAGCTCCTGCTCCAATACCTGATAAAAGAATAAAGTAGTTTGTATGTGATGTACTCTGCATTCAGTTTTTTAAACTATATATATATATATATATTTCCACCTCCACCAGCTCCACCTGTCTGCTACTGGAATTATGTATAACTATTTATGCAGTATTTGCATATCTCTAACACACACACATTGACAAAATTTTGTGACACATCGCTTAATCTTGCTTTAAGTCAGTTCATGAAACTTCTCTCTGATACAGTTTCTTCTCTATTTAAGAGCTCTTGTCACTTTCCCTGCGTGCTACTCAACTTCAGCACATATATGGGCTACATATGCATGTCCAACCACTCAAGCTGATTAAGTTTCAAAGTCTTCATTGGGTTTTAACACAATTTTGTTCCCAACCGTACAAATAATTGACTTTAAACTAAATTTATGATGGGTTAAATGTAAATATACATTATATATCTTATAACAAAAATATTACATTATATATTGATATCACTTTAAATAAGATCCCAAACAATCTTTTTGGGTTGAATACTTTTGATCTTACTTTTGCAATTGTGTGTGTGTGTGTACAGTATATATGTATTATAGTTTTTTGTATTTCATATACTTTATTATACATACAAGATTGAAACATTTAAACAAGTTCTTGTGTCTGATCAGAATGATTCAGCACTGCAGTAATTGCAATCTAATGAGAATCATCAATCAAACAACAGATCTCTCTGTTAGTATCTGTTTGATGTCTCAAACTACATTAATGTTGATGGTTTGCACCACAGGAGCAGAGAAGTTCACAAACAACCAAACTCGGTGAGGATAACAGAACTGTGCAACTTCAAAATATCCTCACCTGCGACAAGACGGCTGGACAGAAGAAGCCATTTTGAATATCCCATGAAATACATGACGTTTCCTATAAGACAAGTGTGTTACAGTGAGCAAACAGGACACAGCTGCATGAGAACAAGAGATATCTGATCTATCAAACCAGATTATAGTACTGACCAACAATTTCAAACACATTGGAGAAGAGGATGATGTTCTTTGTAGTTCTGGTCTTGTCTGACCAGTGACCAAACATTGGACCAGACACCAGCCCACTGAAGCTGAACGCAGATAAACCCAAGCCAAGAAAATAAGGTGGTGCCTCTAATAACTGCAGATATCTCCATATAGTGGGCAGAATGACAGCTTGGAGAGAGAGGAGACAATTCAAACAGTAGATGTGCAAAACACAATCAATACATTCACCATTTACACATTAATACAGTTTAAGGCTTTCTTGAGGATATTAAAGCACGATCGATTCACACGAGCAATTTTGCAGCATGGATTGGTTGAGAAAAGAAAAGAAAAGAATTAAGAAAAGAAAACTTGTCAACTATACTTACCATATTCCACTCCACTCAAAAGAAATATCAATCCAATGGTCAGAAAAGACAGTTTTCGTTTTTGTCTGTAATCCATCGTAGTGTTTCTGTAGGTTATTTTCTCAGCACTTGATCATTCCTCTTCCTCATGCTCCAATTATTGTAATGAGAGGCTTGATGTTCTCCATTACGGGCTCTGGTATGTAACTGTAGGCTATATCTCTTCTTTGTGGGTCATGGCAAATTTATTTGATTCAGAAAAAGAAAAACTATAAACCATGTGGAGTCGGCGAGTTTAGTTAAGAGTAGGGAAAATTCCCATTTGATGATTTTACACAAACACGCAGTTGTTGTTCAGTGACTCTCTTTTCCTAGAATATGACCGTTCAGGTCGCCCTCATGAGTTGAAGATAAATGCCATCTAATGTACTCCTCACTGATGAAGGATTGAAGATAAACAGGGCTCGGACACTACCAGGAGTGTCTGTACAGAGAACAAGCACCAGAGATCTAGTATTACCTGTGGGTTTGTATCCATTATTTATCATGTTCAGATGAAGTGGACTGTAATTCTACTCCCTTAAAGCTGTATCATCGGGTCTATAGATCATTATTAGAGATATTCAGCTAATTATACTGACAATTTATGCATATGTCGGTTGACACTTCATGATAACATCATTAAATAGTCATTAACAAACTTTCAATACCAGTATGGTTTGGTATAGTGAATTTATGACACGTAAATAGTAGTCTTGTGTAATTATTCATAGTGTATGGTAATCATTCAGCAGCATGATATATCAAATTGTTTGATTAACATATTTAATGCATATATTTGTATTTGAATGTACCTTGTCAGAAATTTGTGTGCTAACTATTAAAAATGAGAGCTTATATGTTTTTTGTATGCTTGTTTTACTATACTTACAGATAATGTAACATTCATGAAATAAAAGAAGCTACCTAAATAGAGCATACTTTTTTTAGAGAAGCATGTATTTTATATACATTCATGGTCAAAAATATTGGAATTTGGGCTTTGTTCTCTCTCCTATTTATATTTCTATGAAACAGGAAGCCATGGCTGGATAATTTTATGTTCGATATCAGCCTGAAATGCTCAAAATTGTGAATATGAATTAAAATACAATTCTAGCATTTGCCATTAATTGTGACCAATGTGCGTTAAAGAAAAACATTTATTTCATAATTATATTTCCCCTCATTTTAAATTATTCTTATGCAATTTAAAAAAAAAAAAAATATATATATATATATATATATATATATATATATACGTATATATATATATATATCAACAGTATTAACAATGCAGATTCATTTCCATAGCCTTCTTTGATCATATTTACCATGGGTGCTGATATTTTTGCCCGTGACTGTATGTGTTGAATAAGATATTAAAGCATATTATGTGCAAATAGTCTTTAATAATCCACAATAGGGCAAACAGGCCGGGGGGGTAGGATGCACACATAGTGATATAGTAGGAATGGGAGTAAAGCAGGGGTGCTAATGAGGGACAGACAGGTGAGGAAGATCAACTAATAAAGACACAGGTGTACTCACAGACATGGGGGAAGACTGGGTCACAGAAAACATGAGAAATTAAAACTCAACAAAAGTCCTGTGGGGTGTAGCACACATTTATTTGCTCATTTATTTATTTCAATGTACTACATGTATCTTTCTAAAATGTATTTAAATTACTGTGTGTACTGTGTGCATTTATTATGTATATACATACACATACAGTATTTATTTCGAAAATATCCACAGGTATTTACATGTACAGTATATTTATATTCATAGAATTTATATTATATATAAATATAATTATTATTTACACTTTTCTTAAATATATGCATGCAGATTAATGATAACATGCATGTGTGTGCATATATATATATATACATAATAAGTATACTATATAGTATAACACATATTATGTTAATAAAAACTTTTATTTTGGATGTGATTAAATGTGATAAATCATTTGACACTAATTTAAATAAATGGCATACTATAAATGATTGATTAGAAATTAAAGCATATTTTAATTTAGTATGCAAAAAAATGTAGAAAGATTTGACAGTACACTTTAACAGTAATTAGGAAATTATATGTAATTTCATAATTTCTTTGCAAAGATTTACTTTATAATAAAGATATGTTTGTTTAAACAATACATGCTATAACACATTTAATTATATATTTTAATTAAGTTGACAAGCAATTAAATATTCAAAAACAAATAACTTCTCACCCTTGCATATTTTTTATTCCATTACAAAATTTAAACCAACATCACTTTTTTGTTGTTATTCTTGTGGCCCATGTGTTTGTCTCTCACAGAGTAAACAGGATTTGCTTTGCATCCTAATAACATATAATGCACTGTATCAGATGTGATTTTACTGAATATGGACGTCTTCTTCTGTTTCACAAAGTCTTTTGAAAGTACTTTGTGCCAGCCAGAGGTGTTCTAGTAGCCAACTAATAATACCCTAGTTATTACCCTATAATGCCAGAACAGCTTGTGTTTTTATATGTTTAATATGTTTATTTTATGATGCTATTTACTCTTGGACAAACTGAACAAAATGGTTTGGGAACAATGATATTTACTTGACCAATATAAAAATAAACACAAATAAAACAGCTATTTCTCTTTTTTCAGGAAGGCAAATCAGAACAGCTAAATCAGACAAATATTATCATCAAAGCAGTCACATTAAATACTCTTTGATGTCAAAAAAAAAACCTTAGGTTCTTTTATTCAAGCAGCAATATTTCCAGCTTCAGCAGCTGCTGATCAGGTGCACAAGGTTGTTCCAACAAATTGTTTACCTTTTCATATGCAGTAAACGTTCATTAATAATTAACATTATTTTGAATAAAAACTCATTCATTATTGATACACTGTTGTGCTCATAAAGCTAAAAGTCCTCAGTTTTGTCACCCAGTGAATGCTTTAGTCAGTCTAAAGCTATCATGCACAGAAGAACGCATGTTTTGAGGTAAGATTTTTATGTGTTACAGGAAAATTAAGATAATTCCATGAGTTTCTGCAAACAGGGTTGGGATTTAGACGCTTAATTGCCACTGTTGCTTTTATATGCGCTTTTTGGGGGGAGGTTTATTTACTTCATTGTTTTGAAGTTTACATGTGAAAATAGAAAACTGTCAGGAGTGCTGAGAGTCCCACAGGACATAATTATGGTCTGGCTGCAGGGGTTCCTATAGAAACCCTCTGTGGCATCCCTGTTCAGGCAAAGGAGAGCGATTCCGCTGATCTCATCTGGATGAGAAGAAAATAATCCCTTAAGTGCACTCTGTTGTGTGCTACAGGTCTGACGGCTATGCAGCACACCGCTTCTGTGTCTGGATGTATAGTACATTGACCTTGTCAAAGTGGGGTCAGTGTTGTGTTAATTTAGTGCTGTAACCCAGTTAAAGGTTACTTAGTAAGATAGAAATGCTGCTGAATCAGTCCCCGCGGGGGTCTTTCAGTGTTCCTGTTAGCATCACCCTGCAGGGCGCGCGGAGACGACACATGCGGTACGTATGAAGATCACATCCACTGCCTCGCTCTTCTCTGTTAGTAACACTACTTGTCCAGTTGTGACACTAGTATGAGATACCAACATATTAAGCATCGAGTTAATAATAGTATAATAATAGCAGTCTAAGTGACAGTCCGTCATCTATTTCTGTCCCACTACGATTTTATTTTAAATATATATTAAAGGAGCATTAGGTAAGAAATTTATTGTAATAAT
>JAUCNO010000663.1:13946741-13987950 GCA_032353835.1 Enteromius viviparus
AGACAACAGAACCTGTTCTGTATACCTCGTCAAGTTGCGCTGAATTCAGTGCGTATTCATTGCATTGCTGCCGTTAACTGCCCAATGTACTTCTATTTAGAATTTATTATCGTGTACAAACACCTTTGGATCACATCACCATACCGTCCCCCCCCCACTTTTAAGTTGGCCGCTGCGTCCCTGCTTGCAGGAGAACATTTAACATTTGTATTTTATTTCAGTTTTGCTGTACAACCACAAGTCCACACTTACAGCCTTGATCTGGCAGTAAAACTTCTAAATCCTGGCGCTTTGACTCCTTTTGCAATATAGCTGCTTGTAAATGCAGACTTGAGAGCGCAAAGCTGGGGGCGGGGCTTGGCTAAGAATTAAGACTTTTTATTGGTCGGTGTCTGACTAACGTTAGATATTTGAAATAAATTTAGTGCAACTCTTCTCTTTTAAAGAGTTTATAGGTTATTTTCGTGTTTCACTGTAATGATTATCTGGCAAATTTGTAAACTTTAACTAAAGGTTAGTTTAAAATAATAGTGATTTTATAATGTCTCCATCAGCAAACAGTGAAGCCTTTAGTGGTCATTAACTGCAATTTCTTACACAACACTGTGTTTAAGTGTTAAAACTATCCTAGTGTTTTCATCATTAATCCCAGAGGCAAAATTGTTCAGAATGAGAAGATCTATGATATTATATGAAGATATAGTCCATAAGTGAATATATAAGGGATTTAAGGACCCTGTTACAGCTAACCTAAAGACGAACATTTTTTTTTTTTGATAATTATTAATCTAGGGAGTCCAGAGGATTGATCTGTATTGGTTTGATCAAGTTTGCAAAAGTAGGTTTTTAACATCATTTCGTGAACGATTTGATTGAAAGCATTAGTCACATTGGCAAAGTTGTTCAGAATGAAGAAATCTTTCATATGATATAAAGATTTAATGTCTGTGTGAATATTTGAACATATTCCAAAATTTTAGGTCATTTCCTATAGAAATACTGTATTTTTGAGGTAATTTTAACTTTAATAGCGCCACTTATTCTCCAATCTCCATAAAACTTTGCAAAGAGTCATGTCACGCATGTTTTCACCAAGTTTCGTAAAGTTTTATGTTTTTTACGGGCGCCCCGTTTTTAAATGAGCCAATTATAGCTAGCCAAAGGACAAAATTCAGCATTATTTTGATTGATCTAGAGAGTTCACAGATTATAACTGCAGTGGTTTGATTGAAATTGCGCAAAAAACCAGAGACTAGTTCGCCAAAGTTCATGAACGATTTGATTGACAGCAATGGTTCTTGAGGCAAAGTTGCTCATTATAAGGAGATCTATCAAATGATAAATATTGTGTGGATATGTGAAACACCACGTGATTACTGGGCCAAAAAAACTCTTTAGCGCCAACTAGTGGCCAATTTCTAATAATTCTGCTCGTCTAATAAGTGCTCAAACGTCATTGTCAAATTTGTACTTTTTTTTTTTGATAATTATTGATATTCAGTGTCCACAGATTATTTCTGCAGTGGTTTGCACAGTTTTAGGGCAGAAGAATAAAAATCCTAACAATTATGCTACGCGCTTTAATCCCTAATAATAATAATTTAGTTTCACATGCTTTATATGTATGATTAGATGAAGTTTAGCCTAGTCCATAAAATAATTTAAACATATTTTAAGGATTTTATCGTTTCATAGTTTATATTTGATTACTTTGCACTGAACATGATAAAATGAAATGCATACATTAATAAGGCTAGTCATGTGTCACAGAACAACACAACCTGGAGGAGAGATGAGCACTGTCATCATCATTTATCAAGAGACTCTGTTATACGTTTCAAGGTAGTCACATACCAAACTTTTCATGTTAAACCAAATTAATATTGTTTTGTATACTAGCTATAAAACAGCTGGGGCTAGGCCATCAGTCAGTTATCTCCACATAACGTTAAACTAAAGTTTACTTAACTTTATTTGTTTCATACTGTAACAAACACACATATGATAGACACAGACTATCCGTTCTTCTACACTAAGAGTTAGGGACCATCTTGTTTACACGAGAATAGCAGGGTCTGAATACCGTGATAAATGTTATATTGCTATTTCCAGTGTCATTCACTTCCAGTTATTATTTTTTTACTCTGACAAAAACAGTCAGTTATGCTGCTTGATACTGCTAATTTAATAGAATTCAATAATATAATTTTTATGTACTATATCGTATTCATGAACGCATTCGTTTGTAACACATTTAAGCCTAATGCATTGAATTTATTGCACCTTAGCATTAAAGTTTAATTCTAATGCTTTAAAGTTAAAAATTAAATTGCCTCAAAAAGCGAATACCATGCGGATAATATTACACCCCGATATATATAAACAATTAACCGTTTGAAGGACAAAATGAGTCTGAAATGCAAATAAGTCTAATTAAAGATCAACTTCCAAAAGTACTAACATTAAAAAAGAATGAAAGTATGCAATCAAAAAATGTTATCTTATTTTATTTATGTAAAGATGTTTGATTCAACAAAGTATATTTTGATTATGTTGAACACTGAACAAGGTCCCTTACAGTTTCAGGAGTCACCAAGAACGCATTTCCACGAGCGTCTCCTTTAACATTAATTTAAACAAATACGGGAGTGTCCTTCATTACTCAAATGCTCTCGGTCTTTGAGGTTGGGTTACTTTGCCTCAACTTCCACAGGGCAAGGTTCCTCAACTTCCACAGGGCAAGGTTCATCACTGAGTAAAAGTTGGACAGTGTGTTGCCTGGTCACCGATGTCTCTAACTGCTTTTGTGAGGAAAGTTATTGTTTAAATCAGACGCACTTGGAGCTTTAATTAAAACATGTCGTGGATCGATCCGGTAAGACCGTTTTATGTTCTTTATGCTTCACGATTGTGTTTTTAAATCATTTTAACGTACGATTTATCTTTCCTTATCACATTCAACCACATTGTTAGCGTTCAGCCACATTCAGGACTCGTCAAACTATACCAACTAGTCAAAGTTAAATCTAATACACACACTTTTATTTCGAACTATTTGACTAAAAGGAAGGAAAATACAAATAAATAAATATAAGTAAAGTTAAGAATTTAATGCAGAACACATTAGGACATTTTCACCTTGAGAAGAACTGAAGACTAACGTTTCCTGGAAGAATTGGCTTTAGATATCCACTAAAAAAATCCCACTGAACAATCGTCTTTGTCAGACGTTGAAATGACATCCCTTGACAACCAGAATGAAAGTTTTTATGGTGTCTTTTGGTACCAAAATTGGACGTCCAAAAGATTGTACAGTGGGATAGTTCACTGGCAAGCAAAGTTAGTTTTGGTTGCAGTTGCAACTTGCTTTGGCATGCGTTTATATATGCAAATACAATTTTAAGCATGCAAGTGTCCAGATGCTTTTTGTGGTCACTGTGGCTTAGTTTTGAAATCCGATCATGTATGTTCCAGTCCCTTGCATAACCTTCAAACCTACTGGTGAACCCTGGATTATGTTGTTATGTGATGTTAAAATCATTCGCACAAGTTAACTGTTTTTAGCAGTATGAAATATGAATTCTGATTTACTTATTCTCATGTCGTTTGTGGCTTTATGGCTAACTTTCTTCAGTGGAACACAAAAAAGGTTTTAAATAATATTGTCAACCTGTGGATATTAAATCATGATATCAGTAATGGGTGAGCTATACCAACATCCTGTTACTGTACTAAATCAAAAAAGAAACTGACTCAGCTACTTAGAAGTGCTGTAATAACCATTCTATGCAGAACACTTTTCTTTCTTCATCCTTATTCTTGAGTTTCAGATGCACCTAATCATTTAGGAAACCTTAGAACGTATCTGGCGCTCTGCGGTTTTAAAATCTCTTGTGCAAAACTACCAAAGAGTGCTGAGCTACTACATATATTGAGATATTTACTTGGTGGAAACTCTTATTGGTGGTTTCTCTGCTGTCCGGTCAAGTTTATCCTGATGCGTTCAGTGTTTTCAATGGTTTTCAGCAAAGAAAACAGAGACCCTCTGGGCTGTTTTCTTTTTATATTTGCATTTGCTTTGCACAGCATTTGCGTTGCAGTCCTTTAGATGTGAAGATATGCTGTGATTTCTTTTAAGACAGAAGTTGTGTCAAACAGATTATACAGATCTATTAAAAAAAACTGAAAGATCCTTCCCACGCTTCACAATTCAGAATTCATTTTCCTATATATATATATTAGGAAAATTAGTTTTGAATTGGGAATCATGACAATTACCTTTCAGTGTAGTAGCGGTAATTTCTTTATGTCTTAACATTTACTTTGGACAGACTACATTCATGCAAAACAGGATGTTGAAATGAGATTCATTACAAATAACCAACCAAACTTGCTCAACCATTCACTTTGAATAAACACATTCGACACCACTGAAAGTAGAAGGAACTTCACTTAGTGTTAGACTACTTTGTTGGATTTGGATGTAAAGTAATCTTTTTTTCCCAAAATGAATTTTGTAAAATTGATTAAAGGCAGTGGCTATGTATATGTGTGTGTACTAAATGAAAATAGCATATTTTCTTAGTGACGCAAGATATTTACACTAAGGGCACATAGCTATAGTTTCTATTTACACTGTTAAAATAGCAGGATTTTCTATACGTATTGCAAATAGTGACGAGTATCTGCACCTCAGTATTGTTGTACATTATAAAACAGTATGCAATAATGCAAAACTTATTGGATTTTAATTTAAAAATATAAATGGATGCTACCTTATTGGAATAATAGCCTTCCCTAACCCTAACCAATACTTATTTTTAACTTTTTGATTATTTCCTTCATTTTTATTGAAATTAAATGCTCTTCTGGCGTGAATTGAAATTGGAAAAGGGAGGGGAAAAAGTTGGTGGATTCTATTTAATAACATCATGACTGATGTGACTGATGACCGTTTAAATGTTTTTGTAATGTTGACCAGCGTTATTTTAAATAGCATCTGCCAACTTAGACATACTCCTCTTTTTACTCACCTATATGCACTTGGTGTAAAAAGACACTGCTTTTATGAAATCTCTAAAAATTTGGATATTCTTTGTGGAAGGCATGTCTGTGAGCGTTATAATTATGTCGGCATACGGATGAGCAAATGAAAAAGCAAATTAACCTTTCGTTTTAAATGACTTGCCATAAATATAAATTGAAAATATTCTTAATTTTTGATTGATCTCACTCACTGATAATTATTTGAAGTTGAAGTTGTCATGTACGTTTCTTTTTCAGACACTTCGGAAGTACCTCATTGGTGTTTTGTCTTGACACAGGCTTCAGCATCAATGGCAGCTGAACAATCACAGTACCAGACTGTCTCTTTGTCTCATATTGAAACCCAGACTTGGACAAGGTTTGAAGGTCGCTATGACTCTAAATGAAGCCAAGAATCGATAGCCAAAGTTTAGACGAGCCATGATATTTTTCAAAATGCCTAGATTCAAAAAACACCAACTACGGCTAGTAATGATATGCTTTAGTAGCTTAATGCTCATGACGTATTGGGAGCAGATTGACAATAACGTTGTAACCCATGTTATGTCTTTCTCATATCGCTACCTGCTCAATAACTTCATGTTCATTAACGCAAGCTTTAGAATCGATCCCGAAGACGCTTTCAAGTACAACAATCACAGATACCTAATAAACCACGAGAAGACGTGTAGTGAAAAGGACGTTCTGCTTCTGCTCTTTGTGAAAAGCTCCTCTGAGAACTTTGAGAGAAGAAAAGCCATTCGCTCAACTTGGGGAAACGAGGCGTACATTGAAAGGACGCTGGGTGTTACTGTAAAGGTGTTGTTTGCTCTTGGCCTCCATCCTGAACCAGAACAAAGAAAACTACTTAAGATGAAACTGCTGTTTGAGGACCAAAGATATCATGACCTCATCCAGCAGGACTTCATGGACACCTTCCACAATCTGACTCTGAAGCTACTCTTGCAGCTTGGCTGGAAAGAAACCTACTGCCACCGTGCCCAGTTCCTCATGTCTGCAGACGACGACGTCTTTGTTCACATTCCCAACTTGATTCACTTCTTGCAAGGGATTGGCCGTAGTAACGCCAAGGACCTTTGGATAGGAAGGGTGCACCGTGGTTCACCTCCCGTCCGAGACAGAGAGAGCAAGTACTATGTGTCCCAAGACTTGTACCCATGGTTGTCTTACCCGGATTACACCCCTGGATCCGGGTATGTCCTCTCCAGAGATGCAGCTACCAAAATCTTTCAAGCTGCGCTCACCATAAATGCCTCCTTTCACATTGATGACGTCTTCCTTGGGATCTGCGCCAAAGTGACAGACATTGCTCCCAAGGACCATGCATTCTTTTCAGGAGAGGGAAAAGCTCCTTATCACCCTTGTATCTACAACCAGATGCTGACTTCTCATGGACACGTCGGAGACATTCGGGAGATGTGGAAGCGAGTAACAGAAGCTGAAGTTGGTCAGATACCCTCAGGTGTGATTTGGAGGCTGTACTGCACTGTCTCGAAAGTGAGGCTCCTGTGTGTACCATTCCTGTCAAACTCTTACCCATGTAAGGCAGCTTTTTTTGAATATGACAGTTATTAAAATTTAAAAGAATTTACAGCTAGCAGGGGTAGATTGACAATGCTGATTGCCTAAAAACAATAAAGAGATGATGCATAATTAAATACATCCATTCAGGGCCAAGGGACCAAAGATATCATGATGTCATATCATGAACAGCTGCCATTGAATAAAGAGATGGTGCATAATTAAATACATCTATGCAGTGCCGGATGAACATGGCCGGTGGCCCCTAGGCTGAATATAAAGCCTGTGCATTGACCTGGCTGTGCATCCATTCTTCAAACCACTTTACTGGAGCCTATCCCAGTGCCTCAGGCTAAAGGCAGCGAAAAGCCCTCACACGAATGGATGGCCAGTCCAATCTATATCTGATTGGAAATGGAAATATAAATTAAGATAAAGCGGAGTTGTAAAATTGATCCTAAAACATTCTTTTGTCATGCCACACATTACACTCTTAAGGGCAACGCATTGTGGTTTTCCTCTGAGCAGATTAGATCATTTCTTGTCAAGAATGTTTAAAATATTTCTGCTATGTTTAGCCTGTTTTTGATACATGTTCACCTTATTGGACTGTTATTAATTTTTAATATGTTCCTAAATACAAAAACACAGTTAATGGTTATCAATGTGTATAAAAAAAATTAAAGAACTTTGAATGCAAACATGACTTGGTGTTTGATTGGAATAAAGTGAATGCAGTTTTTTGTTCTTTTGGACTAGTCTTGCTTTACTGGACACTTTAAGGCTTAGGATGTGACCTCTGTAGCTACACACGAAAATGGGAAGATTTGCATTTCAAATGTCCTCAACAGGAAACACCTGAAGGTACAAACCTGAAACTTAAAGGTAAAAACTACTTTCTGAAGAAAGGTTTATCCGATTATTGTCAGGTGAGTGATTCACGCACTTATACCAACAGTGTGGACACCCTCTGGTAATATTGATATTACCATATTACACCAGCCTGGAAGTTGAATGCGCTGGGGTGCGTTTCCAAAACAAAAACGGTTGTAAGAGTCATTACCACAACAGTTCTATGGAATTTGCAACCATTGTTATCCAGAAGTGTTTTTGGTTGCGTGTTTGGTTCTCGCTTTTAAAAAAAAAAAAACTCTACAAAACGTTATGACCGGCCCAAGTTTAATTCTTAGCCACATCAGTTAATTTGCCAGCAACCCATTTTGGGTTACAAAAAGAAATCCACTATAGGCTCGTTTGACACGGACCTCTTAACTCCAGAGAAGACAAATCTCTAAAGCCATAGAAAGTGACTGAAAAAATAAAGTCAACTTAAAACAGAATGAGAATGGTGAAAATCTCTAATGGCAAATCTTCCCAGCATTAGATTGGTTTCTCCCACCCCCAACACCAGTAAGAGTTTAGAAAAGGATCAGTAAAAGGAAGTGAAGGTATGGTGTATGTATTCTTCAGACAAGACAGGAGTTATTAATTCTAAAACACATAGTTCAACTAAATGAAGTGACACCAGGCAACAAGTCATGGACCGAACCATCCTCTTTATTGTCAAATGGGTCAAACACTACATGGAACATTGAGTTAAGGTGTCAAGACCCACCTTTGAAGAGGACTTCACAAAAAGAAGTACTTAATAAAACAATATACATTTTTAAAGTAGACATTCCACAAAACTAAAAAGTGCCTTTATATTACTAAATAAGTGAAGAGAACCAAGTTATACTGCACACATATGTTAGCATAACATAATTGGCAGACTTAATGCAGCACTTGTATCTTTTAGTCCACAAGTAAATTACTAAACGATGAAGAACATCTAACACGTACATTTTAAACATACTAGGGAAAAAATACCTGAAAAAGAATACATGTAAAGAACCCATGTTTTGTAAACACCACCACCAGTAAATACTGATATGGTTGGAGTCTACAACAGTCCACACAGAGAGTCAACGTCACGTATCGAATTCTTAAGTCAGATCCGCAGCCAGCATTGAGGAGAGTTTTTTTTTTTTTTCTTCCGATAAAATAAGCGCAAATGGAAGTGATCATTCAACAGCTATCCCTGCATTCAAATCTCCAAAGTTTAAATCAGGTCAGCGACATTCATGGGCATCTCCTCAACAGTTGTATTGTAAAATGTCTCAATGTCTCGAAGAATCCTTTTGTCTTCTTCAGTAACGAAGTTTATGGCTACACCTTTTCTGCCAAAACGACCTCCACGGCCAATCCTGAGAAATGGCAATTGTAACCAATCAGACAAGGTTAAAATAAATGGTTAAATGATGAAGTGAAGAACATGACAACGTCTGAAGGTTTTACTCACCTATGGATATAGTTCTCACGATTTGTTGGCAAGTCATAGTTGATAACAAGTGAAACTTGTTGCACATCAATCCCACGAGCCTGAGAAACAGGAATATCTGAGTCAGCAATGCTTAAAACATGAAGGGGGAAAAAAAAGAAAAAGTTGAGATTGATTCTGGACAGACCTAACTTTTCCATGGTGATTACAATATGCTTCTCAGAGGACTAAAAACTATTTAACATCTTGTCCATTTACAAGATTCATAAACATTTAATGAGCAATTTAAGAGTTGAATTTCCTTATAAGTTATATTAATGTATGTTTGTTGATATGACAATGTCATTTTTTTGGCGGGGAATGCAACAAGCCTTTCAGAAAACAGCTGTACTCACCAGTAAATCTGTAGTTATGAGCACTCTGCTAGAACCAGACCTGAACTCTCTCATGATTATGTCTCGCTCCTTCTGATCCATGTCTCCATGCTGAAAAACAGAGACTGCTTTAACCAATGAAAGTCATCGTGTAGACCAGACTGATTAAGAAACTCTGGACAAGTATGATCAGTAATGTTTAGAAACAATTCTCTCCATGAGAGGTCAGTCCCGAAAGATGGTATGCCATCATTTCATACCTTATCCAGCAAAAACATTGTGCAATTAGTCTTGCAGATCAATCCCTGGGCTACCGTTAAAACATTTTCTGACTCATTTTTGACACGAGTACGTAGATCAACTTACCAAAGCAGATACAGTAAAGTCTCTGGCATGCATCTTCTCAGTCAGCCAGTCAACCTTTCTTCTCGTGTTTAAGAAGATAACAGCCTGGGTGATTGTAAGGGTCTCGTAGAGGTCACAGAGTGTGTCCAGCTTCCACTCCTACAGCACAAGTTGTAAGTCAGCATTAGCAGAGAATCACCACAAGGTGTCATCCCACATCAACATCCTGAGTTCATATGTATAGCACAAGATCTCGAGACCTTGGACACCGGACATTAAGAAAGAGGTCCGTCCTAGACTCATTTCCGACTGTGTGCTTTTGTTCTTCCTTCTTTAAGATTAACCAGTACTAGCATGAACACCAGAGCAAGACCAGAAGGCCTCGAGCTGGTGATTTTAGCATGGCGCTTTAAAAAGAAGGGACATGAAACATTAGAGGAAACCAGGTCCTCACCTCTCGTTCTACATTGATGTAAAACTGCTTAATACCCTCAAGAGTCAGCTCCTCCTTTTTCACCAGGATGCGAACAGGTTCACGCATGAACTTGGTGGTCACCTCCAGCACATCAGCAGGCATGGTGGCTGAAAGCAGCACAACCTGGCAACAAAAGGCACTGTTAAAGAGCATGAACAAAAATTATTCATTCCTGCTGAACAATTAAACTCTAAAAACGCTAGTTAAGGATTCCGCATTGATGCAAAACTAGTAATAGGGAAGATTTTTAGCATAAATGAGACTAAAATAAAAATAAATAAACTAAGCACTTGATTTGACATCTTGCTTTAACGACAGCAGCACCTAGTCTGAGCGACGAGTAATGCTTGCGTTCTTTAGCATGATTTGATACTTTCATGATTAAGTAATCTTCAATGAAAGTAAGAAAAATATTTTTAATATGGTAATTTTTTCCCCAAATACTATAAAACAAAAAAAATAAATGTGTTGCTCTGGACCTTGAAACATAAGCCACTGGACATTAAGAAAGAGGTCCGACTGCGTTTCATTTCCGGTGCAGGGCTATTGCTCTTCTTCCACAGGATACTCTGCTAGCATTATTGCATAAACCAGGAGAACCTAGAATCTGCAATTTTAGCACAGTTCTTTTGAGTGGAAGACACCTCAATTGAGTGAGTTACCATTGAGAGCATCAAGACATTTACTTACTTGGATGTTTGTGCTTAACTTCTGGAAAATCTCATAGATTTGATCCTTGAACCCACGACTTAACATTTCATCGGCCTCGTCAAGAACAAACATCTTGATCCATTTGGGAGCTGTTTATAAAAAACAAAAAAACCCACATGTAATTCAAACCCTTACTAAACAGTTACAACATGGTTTTTAATGTATGATCAGTTAAGTTGTAAATTTCTCCATAATAGGTCAGTCCCGAAAGATGATGCCATCACGTCATACTGCATCCCAACTGGGCATGCCTGTTTTAGTCTAATTTATTTGCATTCACTGCTTACACAGGTATCTCCGGTTCAGCATGTCAAACACTCGGCCTGGCGTGCCAACGACGATGTGCGGAGCCTCCGCCTGGAGTTTTTGCATTTCGTTGCGTACATTGGTGCCTCCAATGCAGGCATGGCAAGAAGCGCCCATGTAGTCACCCAAGGCCAGGATAACCTTCTGAATCTAGAAAGCAGGAAGACGGGTAAAGGGTTAAATAAAAAGAATGGTTCATTTCCTCAAGCACAGATGTGAACGAGTCACTGCACCTATAAAGCCAAATATTGGAACTGAATAACCAGATGAAGAGGTAATATCCATAATCCCAAAAACAGTATACCATCTCACTTTTGGCCACAGCTTTATTCTGCTACCAACCAACTGGCAGTCCAACAAAACCAAACCATCTAAAACGGTATCTCATTTCAAACCACTTACAGTAAACACTTCTGTACTCTAGTAAATTATTCTGGCTGAAGCACTAGCTAACAACTTCCTGCCAATAAAAAACCATTATACAAATTAAAATTACATCCACATTTAATGACTGATGGAGCAGGAAGAACAGCAAAAGAGTACCTTGTAATCGGGCTACTGCCAGAATATGCCGCCTTGGTCTGAGACACTAAGTTTATGGTGACCTCAGGTACAGCATACCTGCTGAGCGAGCTCTCGGGTTGGTGCCAGGACCAGAGCCTGAGTCTCTTTCTGCTCAATCTCCAACTGCTGCAGGATGGAAATGGCAAACGTGGCCGTTTTACCAGTGCCTGACTGCGCCTGAGCGATAACATCATATCCTACGGACAAATATAAAAGAGTGATTCATACATGCATCTTGTTCACTAAAAAAGCATGGAGAGATTTTTAAAAGTAACTGAATTTGTACCTTTTATGCAAGGGATTATAGCTCTCTGCTGGATTGCCGAGGGTTTCTCAAAACCATACGCATAAATTCCACGAAGAAGAGTTTCCTTCAGGTTCATGTCATCAAAATTGTCCGTAATCTCGTTCCAGTTGCTCTGTTAAAATAGGAGATCTCACTTAATGAACTCAGCTCACCAAGTACAGACAATATCCTTACCGTAAGCGAGACAGGGTTATGTGTGGCCTTCAAAAATTATATCAAACTACAAGTACACATGAGAAGCACTGTAATACAATTACAAATGGGATTTTCAATAAGCACAATCGTATATCAAGCCATGACAGCTTATCACCTTTTTAAATGGGAACAAAGGCTTTTGCGGACTTCACATTTTCTTTTCTTCTAAAAGGCTGGTCATTATTTCACAATGTAAATTGGTCTAATTTCAATCTGAAAAATAACAACAAGTCTGCCTATGGAGTTATTTTTGTGTCTTTATTATTCAAACAAAAATACTGTGAGAGTAAAACTAATTATTTTGTAATTAAATAAAAAAAGTTTGCAAAAAAAGTCTTCGATCTAAAATAAGAAATTGATAAAAGTATTTGCAGTGCATGCACTTTTCTTTACAATCTTTATTTGTGCACTTCAAATACTTTTTATCGTGAAACCACAAGTTTTGCTCTACTTTCTGCTTTCTTTTTTTGCGAGTCTA
Source organism: Enteromius viviparus (assembly GCA_032353835.1). Taxonomy (NCBI): domain Eukaryota; kingdom Metazoa; phylum Chordata; class Actinopteri; order Cypriniformes; family Cyprinidae; genus Enteromius; species Enteromius viviparus. The sequence continues at coordinate 13,959,384 of JAUCNO010000663.1, forward strand.
AAATTTTTGTTTGCGAGTTAAAACGTTTTGCTTGAGAGTAAGCTGCATCTCAGTGGGCGGTCTCTACCTACCAGGATTAAAAGGCTTTTTTTTCTATTGGTCACTCTCGATTGAAGTGACCACGCCCACTACATTTCACCAGTCTAACTGAGGAGTGACTGAGGTTCAGCCATGGTGAGCAACAACAGGTCGTTTACTGGGTAAGATAACCAAGTTAACGTCTTAAACTCAGGGACAAGTGAATTTATGTAGTCTCTTATGCTCACATATTTAAATACGTAACCATACTGTTCAATAGAAGGGCATGATGATGACTCGGATGATGATTGTAATCAAGGTAAAGACCATTATGACATGCAAGACTCGTACAGTAGCGGTATTAACATTAAGTGGCATGGCATTTGACACGCAGAACGTGCGGAAGCAGTGAGACTTTAACAGTGACAGTCCATATGTCACTCGCTCCTCAGTCAGACTGGCGCCGGCAAAACGTAGTGGGTGTGGTCACTTCAATCTAGAGTGACCAATAGAAAAAAGCCTTTTAATCCTGGTAAGTAGAGACCGCCCACTGAGATGCAGCTTACTCACAAGCAAAAATTTTGGACTCGCAAAAAAGCAAAAAGGAGAGCAAAACTTGTGGTTTCGTGATGAAAAGTGTTGAAGTGCGCAAACAAAAATAAAGATTGTAAAGAAAAGTACATGCACTGCAAATACTGTTATCAATTTTTTTTCTTTTTGAGATTCAAGACGACTTTTTTTGCAAACTTTTATTTTTTAATTACAAAATTAGTTTTACTCTCAAACACCGTATTTTTGTTTGAATAATAAAGACACAAAAATAACCCCATATCTGCCCAACTAACGGTTAGACAAGAGGGAAGGAGTCTTAAGACACAAAGGCTTGCATAACGGCTGATTTTAATGCAACTGGTTGGATCATGGTTTTGCTCATTTCATGGGGAACAGCTTGTTACAGCTAAATTCACTAAACATGAAACGAATATCCAACAGATTCTGAAAATATGCATAAATGGCTGTTAAGGCAAGAGAATTCAATGGATATTGTGGGGTGAAAAATGAATGTCAATGCAGCATTACTTATTCTTATTTAAAGCACTGACTGTTTGTCTTCAGGTAGTTCAAGTTTTGTTTCCTTAAACTAATGCAAGCATTAGTTTGTGATATTTACACTCGCAGGAATATCTGCGCTATCAAAAGGTTGATGTCAAAAGACATTAAAGCAAAAAACTACTATATAGTGATGTATTGTTACTCAGAAATAAAATGATTGTATAAAGATACGTTTTTGCTCAGATCACCCACATGACTCAAGTTATCCCCAAGTTTTCCAGGAACAAGTGTGACTTGAGACGATTCTTGTCCAACTAGGAAACTTATAACTATCATAATTCAGATGGCAACTTGTGAAGGTGTGCTCACATTTATGCATGCACACCAAAGTCCAGGGTGCTTTACAGGAAGCCATGTGCTCCACAAATTTGCTGTGCTCCCCAACTACGCTACTTGGTTTAAAAGTGAGCTGTGATTCATGCATTGCTTATTTTTTTTAAACCAGATATTTTATTAAAACCACTAGACCAGACTTCACTAGAAAACAAACCTCGATGACACCATCAGGCTCCATTCCTTCAGGCCCCCCATGGTCTCGATCTCTTGAGCTACAAAAAATAAATAAAAATAACTGAGTATAAACTTTAGTACAAGTAGTATCTAAAACAAAGTATTACATAACTCAAACCGTCAGGAAACGCGCGTGCAAGCGGGTGCACGTTCCACAAACGCCACGTGGACGACCGTTAACAAACAAAGCGGTAAATAACCACTTTGGTAAATAATGAGTTGTATTCAGTGAAAGTGACTTAGTCATGGTCTACCTTAAAGCCTACGCCCAAATTTGGTTCGACTTATTTACAGTAGAATCACCTCGTCGCGTTTGATATGCTAAAAACGGTTTCTACTTCTTATAAATGTATTATATGATCAAATTTTCCACTCCCGATAAAAAAAAATAAAAGGTGCTCAATTAAAAAAACAAAAAAACAACTACACCTTTATGAATCCTAAATACAACATTTAAAGGTAACGTTAGTGAACATACGGCCTCGAAGCATGGAGGCCACGAGTTAGATTTCAGGGTGGGCGTGAAGCCTAGATAAGTCATAATTTCGAGGTTTAATCACAGCAGTTACAAAAAAATTGTGTTAACAAACATTTAAGTCACGAATGCGGAGTACGTGAGAATACACATGTAAGCATTCGTAGCTAACATGCGCTAGTTAGCTGCGCGGCCTGCTTAATATAACAAGCGCCATGTCAAAATTATGATGCACCGGCGCTATAATTAGCCCAACGCATCTCTAGTTCTACAAGATGCACATTTACGGACTGCATTCGACATAAAGTGAATAAAGGCTGCGTGACATGAACATTTTACCTGTTGTAATCAGCAGAACCGCTAGACATGGTCCGTTCACGACTTCGGCATTCACTCGGAAAGGAAGAACATGTGAATCTCTGGCGATTTTATCCAACCGGAACTTCTTTCTGCACATTTAGAGTAAAACTGTATAAACGCATTAGCAGCTACACGCAATTCGCGTTTTATCAATTGAGACACGGTATGTGATGAGAGCTAAATACGTATTAATTTTAGCAGTGTTTATCTTTGTTATGTCGAAGTTTGCATGGGACTATATGGAGAAGCGCAAGAATATTGCACCATTGATAGGGAGTTGTGGAGGCGCTACGGGGTCTCCACAGTTCTGGCCTTAAAATGGGACTGACTTGACAGTCCGCCCTAAAATATGATTTTAATTTATTCACCCTCATGTTTCTCTAAACCAGAGGCGGACAGTAGTGAAGTAGATTTACTTGAGTATTGTATATAAGTGTATTTTTTGAGTATCTGTACTTTACTTGAGTTTTATTTTTTCTGGAAGCTTATAACTTTAACTTCACTACAGATGAAACACAGATATGGTACTTTTCACCCTACTACATTTTACCAAGGTCCTCAAAGTAGAAAGTTTTTACTTTATTTTGTGTAAGAACACTACCACGTATTTTGTGATGCTGGGTAGGAGTGTTAAAGCCACTTCACTTCATGGAAATATACTTATTTTGCTCAAAATAATTTGATTATGAATGTCCCAAAGCGATTTCCAAAAGATGTTTTTTTTTTATTCATAAAAGCTCTATATTACAGATATTACAAACTAGTCAGTGTATTCAGAGGTTACTTCAGAGGCATGAGGTATTGCAAGAATAACCTAAAACAATGCATATATAATGAAACTATGCACTGACCGGAAAATTATTCGTATACTTAAGTACTTTTAAAATCAAGTACTTCTATACTTTTACTATTTTTGCTGACAACTTTTACTTGTGACGGAGTAATATTTGACTCGTATAGTATCTATACTTTTTCTCAAGTAAAGGATTTGTGTACTTTGTCTTTCTTTTACTGTGCAACACAAAAAGAGTTTTTAAGTGACTTATAGTGTCAGTAATTAAAATTAAAAGTTTTGTGTGAACAAATTACTCTTTGACTTTATTTGGGGGAAAAAAACCACATTATTCAAGATATTATGCAACTCAAAGGACAACGGGGGCATGGAGACATTAAATTATGATATCCTAAAGTTTAAACAATGTATTTAAAGTTAATTGATTTTACAATACTTAAAAAAGAAAGATAATAAGTCGAACACATTCCCAAACTTCTTGTTCAAGTGATTGTTTGTTAAAATGTAAATATTGTATTGTCAAAAATTCCAGTAAAAAAATTTCATCAACAAAAGAGCCAGAGAATATGCCGTTGTAATGGATGCTATATCCAGTAAGGTATTATGTCTTCTTTAAAAATGAATGTAATGAAAAAAAAAATTTAAAAAATAAATAAATAAAAATTTTTTTATTAGGAATATTAACGTCAGAGGGCTCCGTCCCCAGCCAATCACAACATTCACTCTCCCCTGAGGACTGATCACTGCCACCTGTCACCTATAGTTCAGCACCAGTACAAAGTAACTGTCTGAACTCAGTCATACCGAAGTAAACTAACTCTTAACATTCTCTGCTAAAACTTGATTACCCATTGGTATACTTATTTCTCTGTGTTCCTCCCAGGCTCCCGGATCCCTCCTGTGTTCCTCCATCGGCCCTTATTCTCCACAGTTGTCATACTCTGCTGCTGTAAAGAAATATATTTTGCGCACTTACCGTTTGTGTCCCGTCCGCTTTTTAACAGTTAACATTTCAAATAAATATATTAGAAATATTCAATACTCCTGTGAGCAGTGAACTTTAAAATAATGAAAAATAAACTATACTAATACAGCTGTTAAACTGGGTCTGATGTTGATATGATGATGATTATGGGATATAAAAGGTTAAAGTGCATATTATTCAATAATGGTTGTAATAGGGAAGTTTCATATGCACAAAATAAAGTGTAAGACATTTTTTATTTATTTTTTTGACTAATTTAAACAATACTGTAATGGTATATAAATGTAAATAAAAAAAAATCTCTCAGGACATTATCTGCAAATTTGAAATAAACAAGTAAACTATACCATCTTCATTATTAGAGATAAGCACAGACAATTCTAAAACCATGATCCTTTAGAAAAAGCTTTGCTGACATAAAACATGAGTTTACAATTGGGGGAACAATTCTTAATCATGTCACCTGTTATAATTATTTGGGGCTTACCATCTCTGGACATACAGTACTGCAATAAAAGATCTGATGGATAAGGCATGCAGGACTTTTTTTTATTTTAATTTTTTTTTACAGCTGTTCAAATTAAACTCACTAAAAAGACTTCAATAGCTTCTTCAACCCATTCTTATCTATGGCTGTGAAATCCAGGGCCCCAAATCTAATCTAAACTATGAACCTTTCACCTTGAGTTCTGCAAACACATATGAATTCATAGAAATGACCCAAGTCTTGGCTACACCTACACCCCAATGCACGATTTAGTGAAAAACATCAGCTTGATTTAATAATTTGGTTTAGGTATTCAAAAATTAAAGCATATTGCTCAATCAAAGAAATGAACATACTTCCACAGAATAAAAATCAGATTATAAATTGGCAGCATATCTGAGGTCCTCATACAGTAACAAAAAACATTAGAGATGCCTATTTCAACCAAATAACTCCTTCGCCTGAATACCAACAAGCAAGCAACATAGAAGCAGAGGCTGATCTTTGAATTTTCGATTTCTCACTTTATTCATTTACCTTGCTATTTTTTCTGATGAGAAGCACAAGATGTGTGTTTATTTATTAACTCTTTTTTTTATTCACCAGTAACATATTTTTTGCTTTGGCAACATTTTACACAGTCATGCCAATAAATCTAATTTAATTTTGAATTGAGAGAGATTATAGATGTTATACCAAATCAATAGATGGATAGATATAGTAATAATATGAAATAGTATTTCGTTTATGAACAGCCTACTGTGTACTGCGGTACAAATGTCACTGCGCATGAGCGGAAGTCGGTGCAGGGCAGAGAGGGATAGCGGAAGAGGGAGTCTGGAAATCACAAACATGGTAAATGTGAAAAAAACACAACAATTCTTTTACTAATGTGTGTTACAGGCACAAAATACCCATAAAGCGCTACGATAAATCCCGTTTAGATATTATGTTGTTTTGAGGACGACATTCCTGTATCTACCTAGCGTGAGAGTGGGTTTATTGATGAATTAATTGTTAGACAGCTATAAAGAGCAGGTAGCTTTGAAGCTAGCGAGGTCAAAGCTGTTGGACAGCAAGGCTGTCAAGTTTATTTTACAAATGAGAAGCCGGATAAATGGCCCACTGTAACGGATTATTTGTTTGTTTATCGTTTACAAAACCTTATGCAAACAGTGTGAAATGCTGCTGAAAAGCAGTTCAGTAGACAAGCGCACGTTATGTATGAAGTCTTCGTGTTATATTGTTTATATTCGCGCTTGCTAGTGTAGAGCAAATAAACTATTTCTATTACTTGTCATTGAATATAAAATTACAGTGAAAGATGATGGCAATACACCGATACTGATTTTTACAGCCTGGGTCTATTTGCAAGAAAATGCTGCTGTACTAGTAACTGTTGGTATACAATATCTAAGTCAATTTATGGTTGTTTCCCTTATTCCAGAACAAGCTGAAATCCTCTCAGAAGGATAAAGTTCGCCAGTTCATGATCTTTACCCAGTCAAATGAGAAAACCGCATTGAGTTGTTTGTCTCAGAATGATTGGAAACTAGATGTTGCCACAGACAACTTTTTCCAAAATCCCGACGTCTATATACAGAATCTAAAGGGAACACTAGACCGGAAGAAGTTAGAACAGCTTTACAATCGGTACAGAGGTAAGGACTGGTTAAAATAGCATTTTGTGGGTTAAAAAGTGATACACTAAACCGTGCTTTGTGTCATTTTCTGTGAGAAAATAAAATACATCTTTCAGTGTATTGATTTTTACAGACCCTCAAGATGATAACAAGATTGGTATAGATGGAATCCAGCAGTTCTGCGACGATTTGGGTCTTGATCCAGCCAGTGTAAGTGTTCTGCTAATAGCTTGGAAGTTTCGGGCAGCAACACAATGCGAGTTCTCCAAACAAGAATTCATGGAAGGAATGGCTGAGCAAGGGTATTTTTTATTTATTTTTGATCTCTCTGAATCATCTTTTCCCCTCATCCAATGTCTTACACGCTGAAATGCTAATCTTTGCCTTTGTTTTGTCAAGGTGTGACAGTATAGAAAAACTCAAAGCACAGCTACCCAGGATGGAGCAAGAGTTGAAGGACCAAGGGAAATTTAAAGACTTCTATCAGTTCACATTCAACTTTGCTAAGAATCCAGGACAAAAGGGCTTAGGCATGTGTTGGGTTCATCCTTGTTCCTTTAATTTTTATTTATAGTTAACTAGTGCTTTTTCAGTTTTATTGTTTTGTTTTGTTTTTCTCTAGACCTAGAAATGGCAATTGCATACTGGAATTTAATATTGGCTGGGCGTTTTAAATTTCTAGATCTATGGAACAAATTTTTATTGGTGAGTATTGTTCTGTTTATGGCTTTAAGTTGTGTAGATTTAACGTTAACTTTTAAACTAATGCTCAACTAGCATCACCAAACTGAAAAAGATGTTGCCCTAATGTCACAACATTGTTTGAGCCAATGCATATTAGGGTGTTAATAAATTGTACTGTTTATAGACTGGGATAAAATACACACTTTTTTTAATGTCTGAAGAGATTTTTAAAACATATTGCAAACTTAACAAAATGGTTACAGAGCCTGGATTGTTCTGAACACCACAAAGTCTGTCTCTTATATTCAGTCATTGAGTCGTTTTACAATCGTAACTGCTAAAAGTAACGTGTTTAATCACTATAAAAACAGGATAAAAATGTCTTGTTTGCTTTTGGTTATGCATTTCAGGAGCATCATAAGCGATCCATTCCCAAAGACACTTGGAACCTTTTGTTAGATTTCAGCACGATGATCACAGACGATATGTCAAACTACGATGAGGAAGGTCAGTTGGAACTTCTTTCACTTAATTTATCTTTTACATGATTGATTTTATATATATATATATATATATATATACACAGTGCTGCTTAAATATTTGTTGGACTTTTGCCATTTTTTAGATTTCTTCATAAAAATGACCCAAAACATCATTGCTTTTGCACAAAGTCCAAAGACGCTAATCAATCAAATAAGTCAAAAACATTTTCTTTGTCAGAGAACGTTGTTACAGAGTTGCAAAAGTATGTCAGTCGTTGCTTTCAGTGTCTGGTGTGACTCCCTTATGCAGCAATAACTGCAGGTGAAATTTCTAGTAGCTGCTGATCAGTCCTGCCCAGCATCTTCCTCAGTACAGAACCACTTCAGCTCTGTGATGTTGGTCGGAACATGTTACAAAGCCTGAGAACTATATAATACTTAATGGTGGAGTTATACCAATAAAACAGTTTTTCACAGTTTCCGTGAGCAGGATTTATTTGGCAGGTCTAAGCAGGAAGCTCAGTGGTGCAATGGAGCCACCAAGCCCTGCCCCTCCGGCGAAGCTATAAGAGCTGTGTTGGACTTGAAGCAGCAGACTGATCGCTGTGGGACATCAGTACAGAGATAGCAGATGCTTATTATGCTTTCAAACACTGATCGTTCTGCTTCAAGTCGAACACGCACATAACTAGAGCACATAAGCATCAGTGGTTGGTCTGTTCGAACAAGGGTTACTGTCATTACGATTAGATACTACAGCCTACAGTTTGCTATCTAACTAGGCCTTCTTCGCGTTACATGGTTGCTAGAATTTAAACAAAACTACTGAGATTGGACTCCTTATTAAATCAAGCTGCTTGAGGAAGACGGCAGCTTTGCTGTGAGTGGGCGTGGTTTCAGTGCTTTCATGTTTCTTCAAGATTTTGATACCTTATTTTATTTACTGTGCATTTATTTATTTATTTTTTACGTTCAGATTTGGCTGGGTGGTTAACTCCTTTTTCTGTGGTGTGACAGACTCAGAACAAACATTTACAATTGACTTTAACCATTCTTTGGTAACACTACTTGCTGCACAGCCCACTTTCTATTAAGACTCAGTTCTAGGACAGATGTCCTGATATTTCCCTCTAGAACTTGCTGGTGTAATTTAGAATTCATTGTTCTCTTAATGATGGCAAGCTATCCTGGCCAAGACGGGTCCAAACCATGATACTGTTTTCACTAAACATAGCGCTACTCATTTAAAACAGACAGTTTGATTTTGGTCTAATCTGTCAACAAAACCTTTTCTCCAACAGTCCATATGATCTGAATATTAACATTAGCCAATGGGAGAAAGGCTTTTAATTACTTAGAAATTACCCAGGGTTCTTCACAGATTATTACACATCTTGCTTTTTGGAGTGTTCTTTGTTGGTGGACCTCCCCTGTGGAGAATAATGATAGTATTAAATTTCTTCCATTTGTACGCAGCACAGTATACCATCTGCCTGACTGTGGATTGTTTGGAGTCCAAATGTTTCAGAGATGGTTTTGTAACCTTTTCCAGCCTGAAGATCAACAGCATTTTTTTTCCCTAAGATCCCCTTTGTTTGTGCTATGATTCACTTCCACAAACTTTGATATGAAATGAAACACAGATATGTGACACTGAAAGATTTTTCTCAGAGAATCACAAACTTTCCAGCAGCACTGTGTATATGTGTGTATATGTGTGTATAAAATAGTCAGCATTTGAAGTGGATCAAAACTTTTAATTAAAGTTGTCCAAAAACCAAAACATTACCTGTTCTGGTCTTAGGACAACTTTGATACATTTTTTGTAATCCACTTCAAATGTTGACTACTGTGTGTGTGTGTGTTTGTATATATATTTATTGCTGGGCAATAATTAATCACAATTCATTGTGTCCAAAATAAGTTTTTGTGAACATAATAGATATCTGTATACTATGTGTGTGTGTATATAAAGACACATACGTTATATATTAAGAAAATATGTATATCCATATCATTTACTTTATATATTTATATATTAAGATGCAATTTTTATTAAATGCATACATGCATGTGTTTTTATATAAAACACAAATTATGGTTTAAAAATTAACTTTATTTATACACACACACCCATATCAGTATATACAAGGTGATTGTGATTTGAATGTTTTAATTTTGTGACTACATTTTAAAATTAATTTTGCATTCAAACTTTTGACTTTTTTAAATTTTCTGTTTAGGAGCATGGCCAGTACTTATTGACGATTTTGTGGAGTTTGCGCGTCCGTACATTGGCACCAAGAGCACAGCTGTATAAGTACATTCCTTCTGAGGGCCGTCTGGACCTCACTGAAAACAAACAGCTTCTGCTGAGCACAGAGGACTGAACTGAGATCTGCATTGCCTTTTCCAAGCCCTCAGGACTGAGACATTTATACGAACCAGAGACATTAAAGGCATCTTTTCTCTTCAGTTGTCTAATGGTGGTTTGGGCTTTTATCTTTTTGGGCCTGTTTTTGTTTTGACCCGGTACAGGATCTTGTTCAATCTCTGGGACTTCAGTGGTCTCATCCAGATGAAGCAGTTTGTCGAACAAGCTGTCACAGATACAGATAGGAAATGTCAATATCTTAATTTTAGTACTCCATGTGCATTCTTGCTTTGAATGTTTGTTTCTTTCCAATTGGTTTTTATGAAAATTATACGTCAAGAGTTTTTTTTTTGATTGATCTCTCTTTTTTATAAAACAGAGTCGCTGGTGTCTCAAGAGCCAGTCACATTCGCTTTCTTTTTGTGTTTTATTGTGACTAATGTCCTTTGTTTGTTGATATCCAGACAGAGATTTCACTTTGCTTGTTTGGTTTTGATTAAATCGATAGGTCATAATAACTGAGAATATTATATTTTACAATCCTAGAAAGAATATTAATTTGAACATTACCTCAGTTTTCATTGATTAATGACTCAATTTGATGTATTGATATACTGTGTTTGCAGTTCATTCAGCACTTTGGTAAGTCACATAATCCATACAATAAAATCAGGTTATAGTTGATGAATAAAATTGGGTTGCCTTGAAAATATTTTGTGTGTGTGTGTGTGGTAGTTGAGTGAATGTTTACCCACACATTCACCTCCTTTTAAAGACATTGTAATACTTTATAGTTCACCCAAAAAGGAAAATCATTATTTACTCACATTTGTGTTGATCCATACCAGTATGCCTTTGTTAACACAAAAAACAATACCACACAGCTTTTTAGACTTTTGTTATAACGTTATATAATATCTAACGTTTTTTATGTTCTCCAAAAGAGAGTTGGTCGTACAGGTTTAGGATACGGGTAAATGATTTTCCAAACTAATTTCTGATGTCTGTACAGTTTCATTATAAGAGACTCTTAAGTCACAAAATTATCAGAATTTATACTTAAATTCACACAGTATTTTTTTTTAAATGCCATAAGAACAAGAGGTGATACATTACACGTTTTCAGTGATTTTTGTTTGTTCTAGAAGGTTTATATATAATTATTTCGAATTTGGTTTACATGTGATACTTTGCTAGTAAAATAAATAAATGATTAATGTACTTATCTTTTAAAAATATTCCTTTAAAAATAAAAAAGCACATCGAGCAAACCAGCAAATGTTTTTTTTCTTGTCTACAAAATTCACAGATTAACGTTCATTTTAAATCTTTCCAAGACATGCTTAACTGAATCCTGTATAATATTTTGAAAGACGTTTTCGTTCAAATAAAAAATAAAATAATAAAGGAGCGTTTGGCGTCACTTATCGGTGGAATACGGCAAGTTGATAGTTGGCGTCGTTGCTAGGAAACGAGTCTTAGAAACACAACGGTAAACTACGGCGTTCCTAAATGACTAACGTTAACTGGTCGTCTAATATCATCGAGCCGTTTATGTTTTACTCCTGAAGGACTCCGAAACACCAAAATGTCTAACGCCCTGTTAGCAGAAGTTGGATGGGACGCGGGGTTTGCCATCCCTGTAGCTGACGCAGAGAATAAAGCATTAGAGGAGGAGGTGAGGGAGACGTTTATCCCGTTATTAAATTACTATATTACAATAGTTGATGTTTAAGAGAGGTGTTTGTAAATATCAATCATTTTTTCTTCCCTTTACAGCTTCAGAAGAAGCAAAAAGAGCAATTAAATCTTGAAAACAGAATAAATAAAAACAAGGATGTGATAAGTGCTCTGACTGAACACCTGAAAAATCTAAGACAAGAGGTTTCTCATACTCAGGTAACGTTAATTTGATTATTGTGAAGGGGCTTGATTCTTCCTATATATATATATATTTCTGTTTTTGAGATGCAGTGTTTGGATGTGTTCAGGCATTGTGCAAAGCCAGAGAGAAGGAGACTAAATCAGAGGTGCATTTCAGAGCCCTTGCAGAGCGAGAGACAGGCCGCTTGAAACAGGAGATCAGTCAGCTAGAGAATCAGCTGAAAACCCTGAACGAGAAGAAGAACGCACAAGAGGTTGACACTAGCACATACACTAACAACATGATTAAAAGAAACCATCACTGGTGTCTCACAAACTACATATGTATAGGAACTAATATACACACACTAGGTTGAAAACTACAGCTGAAAAGTCTGTGGTCATTTTGTCTTCATGAAATCGGTGCATGTTGATCAAGCACTGATCATTCATTTGATCAGAAGTAACAGTTTAGACATTTATATTGACTGTTTCGAATAAATTACGATTATTTAAAAAGTTATGTTAAATTGTCTATTCATCTGAGAATTTTTATATATATATATATATATATATATATATATATATATAAAGTGTGATTCAAAAACATTATGTTCAACAACGCAGCTGTTTTCAACACTGATATTATTAATAAATGTTTCTTGAGCAGCAAATCAGCATTTTACAATGATAGTAATGGCTGCTTAGCCATCAAAAAATTTAATTATGTTAATAAAGAAAACATTATTGTAATTACAATAAGGTTCATTAATTAATATTAGTTAACAACATGACTTAACATGAACTTAGAGTGAACGATACTTCAGTGGCATTTATTAATCATAATTCGTCTTAATTTTAACATTTACTAATCGCATTATTGAAATCACAAGTTATGTTCGTAAATATTAGTTGCAATGCACATGAACTAACATGGGATGATTGTATTTTTATGAATTAATATTAACAATACTGTAATAAACGCATTGTTTATTGTTTGTTAATGTAGGTTAGTACATTAACTAATGTTAATAATTGACACCATACATTTATTTTATGTATATATACATATGAATTGTAGTTGTATCACTTTTCTAATATGTTTCAATAGTAGTTTTTAAAAAAGTTTTTCATTCTGTGTAATTCTGTCAATCCTCTTCACAGAACAACATCTTTAAAGCCACCCAGAAGCTTGATGAACTGACGAGTCAGCTGAACTTGGATCAGAATACCCTGGAGGCCTGGCTGCAGGAATCAGCTCACAAGGATGAAGACACCATGGCCATCATCAAGTACGCCAAGCAGGACGAAAGCAAGATTCGAGTGAGTTGCTAGTAACAGGCACACATTTTACGAATTGTAATATTTTAAATAAAGTAGTATGCTATCAAGTTTATGGTTAATATTTTGTATGTTTGAACTGACATAATTGGCTGGTTGCATAAACTGCTTAGACTAGTCATCTACTTAGTTTTCTTAAAGACTTGTCATAACTTTTTCGTAAAGTCAATTACAAAATTGTAGACTGGCCCAATTTGAATCATGGCCCAATGTCTGCCTTTCGAAACAGGAGTTGACGCTGAACATCGAGAAATTGACTCTTGAAGCCAACCAGAAGAGAAAAACCTTGGATAGTGAAGTCACTGAGACCGTTACAGCACAGGTGATAGATGCTTTTCTTGTTATTTATTATTTGATCATGCCGTCATTCTTATAGTTTAGCAAATGTTTTTGTATTTTGGGTGCAGATTGCTCTTGACAAGACAGCTGAGAGCTTTCGTCAAGCTCACATTGAGAGGCAAGAGATGATCAGCCAGTGGGAGAACACCATTGAACAAATGAGAAAAAGAGACCAGGAGATCCAGCAGTGTGCCATGGTAACCTGAAGATGGCACTCTTTTAATACAAAACATCATTAAACCCAGCGTTTCTTTAGATGAAAATATATATAGTGCAGATTTTTAATGTGAGACCTAAAAATCTCAATCTATCTACACAGTTTAATTCAGAAAATGGTTTATTCAACTTTGAATGTCAATGATTTGATCCTTAGTTGCAGGCAGAGGTGAACCAAGTGATTAGAGAGAAGAATGATATGCTCAAGGAGAGGAAGGACTTTATGGAGCGTGAGATAGAGAACAATAAGGAGCTGGAGAGGAATATAAGCACAGGTGAGCGCCAAGCGTCAAGACTCAAGAAGCAGCTCCAGGAAGAGGAGAGGAACCAAAGACGTCTGCATGATGAGGTGGGTCCACCAAAGCTTCCCAGCACCGCAACTCATCTCCTAAAACTTTCCTTAAACTTAGGACCCAGAAACCGTCTGTCATAATGAAAATGTATCATTTGAACAATTAGTTTTTTGTTGCTCAGACACCTTGGGGAACCTTGCAAATACCTTAGCAATGAAGCTTGTTATTATGGTTACTAAAAACCATGGATTTATCACATGCCATGTTATAGAACATCTATATGTTATGGTATATATTAATACATCAGTTTTCAAGTTATTCAAGAAGTGTAGATGTATTTCTGAATTTGGTTAAACTACTCAAATGTGGTGTTTTGATCTCAGGTGGAAGTACTGAAGGGAACTTTAGACCGAACAGCCACAGATGTGGAGACCACCAGATCTCGGTTAATCAGCATGAAAAAGGACATTCAGGACAAAGTAGCAAAGTAATGCTTTCTCTTTCCTCAGAAAACTAGTCCAGCAGTTCTTTCAGTCACTTCTAACGGGAAAATCCATTACAAATCAACAAACTGAACAAAACAAGTTCTGCAACAACAAAACACACCGTGTCTGTGTGCTGTGACATGTAGATTCTTTGTAGTAATATATGCAGTTGTTTTTATGTAGAGTTGAAGAGGCAAAGCTGCATAACTCTGCTCTGAAAGAGAAGCTGCGGTTGGTGATGGAAGCGGTGCTGGATGGTGAAGAACAAGCAGCACAGATGGAGCAACTGCACAAAGAACAGGAACAGAACATCAAAGTGAGCTTCACTCGTTTGACTCCTTTAAACTCTTCAGCAATTCACTGCTAATCTGGGCATTCGTTTGTTCTGCATTGAATAGCCATATGGCTCATAAATAAAAAGAGACTGCTTTTTCTCTCTTTCTCTTTAAGAATTATACAGTATATTATGATTATTATTTGTTATTTTTTTACATTTTCAATTTTAATTTAAATTTTAGTCATTCTGCTATATTTTCTATTTTGTCATTTTTATTTATTTATTTTTATTAGGTTTAGGTTTAATTTATTTTTATTAACATATTAAATATGTTTAGTTTTTATTTATAAAGCAACATTTTTAATTTTCGTTTAAATATTTCATGTCACATTTCATCTTCATTTGAATTAAATATGTTTTTATTTTAGTAAAGTAGTTTAGAAATATTTTTGTAGTTTTAGCTTAAATGACCAATTATAACACTTATGCAAAGTTTTGAAAAAGCACACAGTGCTCACACAGCACTTAAATACAGTAGCAAATGTAACCTAAATTTAGCTGAAAGCTGAAATGTGCAATTATCCAATATCAACTTTTTTATTGAGGTTTTATTATTTGATCGTACATAAACTACTAGTTTTAAGCATGTTTGTTAATGACCTACCTATTCAAGAAAGTTGTTACAATTTTTCAATTCATGTGCAAGTCATGTTGTAATAAATAGATTCAATGAAGCATTTGTAATGAAAGTCTTTTTTGTTACTGTTTGTGTGTGTAGGAGATTGATGCTCAGCTGCTCCGGCAAAGAGAGCTCATGTTCAGAAAGAGTCAGGAGTTGCGGGGAATGCGTGATAAAGAGAAGAACATCACGGCTGAGATCTATGCTACCCGGTCTGCTATCTCCAACATGGACAGCACACTCAGCAAACTGGACCAGAACCTGCTCAAACAGCAGATGATCATCGCCAACCAGGCAAGAGAGCCATGTCTCTGTCAACAAATAATTATTATCATCCCGTTAACACATACTGAACGGTTGCTTTGTAGAAGTTGACAGGTGACTCGAGTGTTGTTCTTTTGTTTGCTCTAGGAATTTCAGATCCAGATGCTGGAGAGGAAGACCTTACACTTGCAGGGGAAGGTGAACACAGAAGAGAAGGAAGCTCTAGAGAAGAAGGCCTCTGATCTGGAAGAAGCTCTAGAGGAGAAAAAGAGGACAGTCGCCACCCTCACCACACAGCTGAAGAAACTCCAGGTGCGAGTGTGCACTGCGCTGTATACGTGATTATACACGCACCCTACCATTCCAGAGTTTCAGATCTAATGTTACAAAAGCTTCTACTTCAGCTAAATGCTTGTGAACATTCTGTTCTTCAAAGAATCCTAAAAAACATTGATAATATAATATATATATAATGATAATAAATGTTTGTGCAGCAAATCAGCATATTAGAAAGATATTTGGAAGATCTTGTGACACTGAAGTCATGGGGATATGATGCAGAAACAGAGCTAAATTGCATTTTAAAATATATTCAGGCTGAAATCAGTTATTTTAAATTTGACAATATTGCTTTGGTGAGCAGAAGTCTCGGTTACACTTTATATATTATATTATTATATATTATATATTATATGTGCGTATTATATATTCTCAGGATGATATCCGCTGCATTAGGAAAGACGCAGAGAAGATCGGAACAGAAAAAAGAGAACTGACCTCCAAGATCCAAGAGCTGGAACTCTTTATTGACAACTCTGAGAAAGATCAGAAGAAACTCAGGCTCAAAAAACAGGTGAATAACTTGATTTGACCTGAAGGAATCACAGACATCTTCAGCAAACCTCTTTTCTTTTTAAGTATTTTAGTAAATTTGATAATGTTTTTCAATAAACAGAATTTATATTCCACAAACTCTTCCCCACCATCAGCACTTGCTATCAGAACAACCAATAAAATGTTAAATATATTTTTCATTGATTGGAGAAAAATGCAAATGCAAAAATGCAAAAGCATTTAAAAACATGTCAGCAGTGAAAAATAGGAAAGAACAACGAAACACGTCTGTTTCACACGTGTACGTCTTTCCCTTCAGGACAGCATGGTGGAGAAAGGTCTACTGAAGATGGAGGTGCAGCGGTTGAGAGATCTGCTGTATGATCGAGCAGATGGAGTGCTGAGCCTGGAGAAGAGCCGTCTGCAGCTGCAAACGTTCATGAAAGAGAAAGAGGAGGAGATCCGTGTGCACCGGGAGATGCTTGCTAAACAGATCAAACTCACTGAACAGGAAAGACAAGGGCTCAGGTAAAACCCTACTGACTAAAGAACACAATAGCCACAATAGTTTTAAAATGATTTGAATGTCTAGTATTGCTTTAAAAATAGATTTACACTAAAATAAATATATAAATAAATAAAAAAAAAATAAATACCATTATTTATGACTTATAATTAATTTTTTAAGTGTTCATACTGTAATTGTGTACAGTGCGTGCATAATTATTGGACACGTTGATATTCTGATTTTTTTTTTTCCAAACACACTTTACAGATTCCATACTCCATCAACCTTAAAAACTATTATAAATTTTTTTTTTATTTAATTATAATTATTAATCAATCTTAAGTGATATATAATTATCCATGAAGGCTGAATGCAAAAAACTTAATATTCAGGTGTGCATTTTTTTTTTAAAGTATAAAAAAAATAATTTCATTAAGCCAAAGGAGAGATTTAACCCAGACTGACAGTCAAACATTTTTAAATGCCCAAGGATGAAATAGTGATGCAATACTATAATTTCCAAAGTTAAGGCATGACACCAAAATGCTCATTTTGTCAGCATGGTAAGAAAAACAGGTATAGAAGACAAGACACGTTAACTGTAAAATACTTAAGAATTAAGATGAGGAATTATGTGTCAGGTTCTCAGAGACTTTGCTTGGGTAAAAAAATCCTAAAAAATGACCCTCACATAATAAGAGGGTTGTAATATACAAAAACAATGACTCTTAAAGGACCAGCATCACATCCTCTTGTACCACTCTTACAGGAACCAGAAACAAGGAGTAAGTTTTGGGAGTTCATATTTAGTCCAAGAACCCAGACTAAAATGTTTTTTTCTACATGCGCTCAGTGCTGCGGTGAACGAGAGACTGTTCAAAATTGAAAAAATGAGGAAGAGGTACGAGATCCTGACTGTTTCTTTGGCTGCACCGGAGGGAGAAGAGAAATCCCAGGCCTACTTCATTATAAGGGTATCACAGCTCTGTATTTTATTCTGCTAGTTAGATGAAAGGAGCTGCATCACGTTCAAGGTAGAATCAGAGTAAAATAATTACTATTGCTCTATGCATCTGATTCCTATGTAATCTGTAATCATTAAAATGTGATGGCTTGCTTAGTGTGAAGACTAAAGACACTGAAGACTAAAGAAATTAATTAATCTAAAACAAAGAAGTTCAGCATGGGTCTTCAAATTAACATCTTTTCTACCTCATGAGTTTTTTTCATATCAAAATGAACATTAACGTTCCAGGCATCTCAATATCTAATAAAGTCTGGATTTTTTCCTGAAGGCAGCTCAAGAGAAAGAAGAACTCCAGCGGCAAGGGGATGATTTGGACGCCAAAATCTGCAAGACTGAGAAAGAGATCCACGCTTTGGAGAACACCCTGCAGGTCGTCAACAACTGCAATACAACCTATCGCAAAGCCCTGACCAAAGTCACAGAGTCCAGTAAGTACATTCACTTTATATATTTCCATTTTTCCGTTATACAAAAAAGTGTTGTAAAGAGATGCTTTTCCAACAAAAAGGATGAGCAACCAATAAATAAAAACTGCAACACTCTTAAAGAATTACAGCTTTGTGTTGGTTAAATTACGTGTGACGTTTTGGCCATAGTTATTGCTTTCTGTGTTTATTAAGTCAGTCTCAAACACTATAACTCATTGTCAGCTTATAAACATTCTATATCAATCATGTCACCACTTTCCCACAATGCACTGGTGTGTGATTCTAATGTTAAAGTGGTCTGGTAAACTTATCTGTGAAGTATGAGGAAACACTGATATTAATTTTCATGTTGTTCTAGGGTGTGGAGTTCATTTTCTGTGTCTGTGGCCGATTTTGCATTCACTTGGTTGCTTATTTGTTTCACACCTGTTCCTTGAATTACTGATTATCATTCCTCAGTGTAATATATGTGGCATTTCAGAAAAAAAAAAAAATATATATATATATATTTCTAGAATACCAACTATCTACCTTTCCCGGTATTTGGTGTGAGTGACAACTTGTTGTCAGATGATTTATATTTAGCTTAAGGCATACCTCAACGCAAATGTCACTTGTTTGCAGTATAGATAATATGCAGGAGTTTTTTGACATGTGAACAGTACCTGGAATTTTGCAATGTATATAATCTAATTTTAACTCATTGTGTAGGTCCTGCGCACCAGGAGAAACTAAAGCTGGAAGAGCAGAGGCGAGCAGCTGAGGAGAAATACAAATACAAGACACGACAAATCAGAGAACTGCAGGAGGACATTGAAGTAAATATTTCTACTGACGTCATCAAACAGACAGTTTCATGCAAACTGCGTTCTTTCACTTTTAGATTTATGTAACTGGGTAACAAAAGAGCTAAAAACATAGTTTGAAAACATCTTTCAACAGATTAAACTGGTTTGTGCAAACCTGCTCTATAAAAAATGTAATCTTATGATTAATTAACTAGGTTAGGTTTAGTAATTACAACACATATTTGAACGTTCTTGGATTCGAATTAAAACCAATTCATTTTGATGATAGTACATTAAGCAAGTTTTTTCCCACGTTTCAGAGCATGTCCCGCACATTAGAAGATATTCTTCAAGAAGAAGCAGTTCAGCATGAGAATGTTGAGAGGACTGAAGCCCATCTGGCCTCTCTCAACAAAGACCTTCTCTCTCAGGACGAGAAACTCAATAGAGCCATCAAACAGGTCCGACTGCCCTCACATATCCTGTGGTTTTCCTGCTTTTATCTTTTTAGATTCATCATCCAATATTGTTTTCAATAATAAATCATGAATTTAGCTAAAAAAAAGTTAACAAAAGACTACTCACAAAAATGTGTGACATTACAAATATGGCTCTCTCTCCTATATTTTTATATGTATAAATACACAATATGGCCAATAATTACTGATTATACCCATATCGTTGTGGTTATAATCTCTAAACTGTTGTTTTTATCTCACAGTGTGCCAAATATACCAGGGAAATTCATTCTGCTAAAAACACCAGTGAGAAGACCTTTGAGGAACGTGACATAGAGCTACGAGAACTCAGAGAATTAAATAAAAGAGTAAATAAGATGCTCCTGGAAACCATGGAGGAGAACGCTGACCTGTCGTCTGCATTGGAGATATGTTTTATGCAGGTACAGCACGACCTACTGTAGGAACAATTACCCATCATCCTTTATAAGTGGTGATGTAAAAACAAAACGCAGTTAGAAATCATGAAATGTCATTCTTGCCTTGTCAAACTGATTGAAAGAGGTAGAACGTACAAGCAATGCTAAGTTAATTGTACTTTTCAAATGTAATCTGTAAAAATTATTAATAATAAATAAAATATAATATATTACTAATATAAATTAAAAGAAATGTATGTAACTGTAACTGTTTCAAGTAAATGCTGTTTTTCAAATTTTCCATTTATTTAAAATTCCTGATTAAAATATGTATCATGGCCTCCACAAAATATTAATTAGCACACCTGTTTCATTGAAAACAGTAAAAAAAAAAAGTAATGATGCTGAAAATACAGCTTTATCCTCACATTTTACAAATGTAAAATATTTTAAAAGAAAAAACAATTAATTAATAAAATGTCATAATTTTATTTTTAATAAAATTTAAATAAGTTATTTATTTATTTTTTGCTTATTTGTACAGTGATACAGCTATATGAGAAATTCCTGTAGAACTGTTTTAGTAATTACTAGCTTTTTTCATTTCCAATGAGGTTACTAATGAACTCTTCTAGTTAAGGTGGTTATTTCTCTCTTTTAAGGCTGGTCTGTCCCTGCCCTCTCCCGCTTCCACTCCATCCAGCCGTCTGAGCTCAAAGATCAACTCAGCCCGCAGTTCAGCTTCACTTCATCGGTATTCACATAATCATACTTTCATCCACAAACTATTAGCATTTATTGCCCACATATGCATCTACTTTGATTACAGCGTAATTATCTCGTCAAGCAAGACAGTTTAAACCAGAAAAATAGGCATGGAATGCGGAAAGTCCTGTCTGTTGTCTAATGTGTTGTCTTGCCTACGCATCAGGCGCTCAAATCCCTCGGCCAGCAGCAGTCCTAGAAGCCAGTCTGTCACGGCCCCTGCAGTGAGGACAGTGGATCTGGGTTTGGGTCTCTCTGTCACGTCGCCGCAAGTATCCCGGCCACCCAGCGCTGGCAGCAGCAGCAGAAGCAGCAAGTGCAAAAGCCCTTAGACAGAGCCAGCTCCAGTCTCTGAAAAGAACAGTGAAGTTATTAAGTCTATTTATACCAGGAACACCATTATTGTTATTCCAGTTAGAACCCAGTCCAGTTCAGTGTTTCTTTAAAACAACTTCACTTTTCTGTTTTTGTTTTCAAGGAGAAACAGGACTTTTAGACTTTACTGTAAACAAGGAGTTTGTTTATTGACCATCTTCATGAAAACTCTTTTGTTTGAAAGGAACTGTTTTATTTTACTATTATCTGTGATTGTGTTACATGGCAGCAACATAAAAAGAAACAATAAAACCTTACTTTCATGAAATGCTTTGGCCCGTGGTCAATAAAAGGTAGCAAGTTAAGGGGGAAAACCATCTGAATAACTTCCGTCTATTGCCCATTGTGTGTGTGTGCTGTCAGTTCTAGGGTGTGTTCAGTCTCATTATTCATGGAAACCCATGAGACACTGTTCAATGAACGCCCTCAGACAGCCTAGAAACCTGAAGAGCCACTAAACCTTTATTCAGACACGTCCCTCCTAAAGGATCAGAAACATGGAGAAAGTTTGCGTTCTGTTTGTTGGATTTCTGTGTTTTTCTTTGGGACAATCAACCAGTACCGGTGAGTGACTGATCAAACGCATACTTCTGCACAAATACTGGACAATTCATTAACAACATTAAAGTCACTAGTCGTCAGGTTGAGGCTGAACATTTTTGCTGTCTTAGTCTTACTCTGATTCGTTTTATGATATAATCGATTAAATGATAAAATGCTGAAATATTGACTTTTTAGGTTGCATCATTTGCATATCCACTCCCAAATCAGTTTTTTCTGGTTATTTGATTTTTTTTTTTTTTTTAGTTGAACCCTCAACAACAGAAACAACATCTCCAAACGTCTTGGCAACGACTTCTTCACCATCAACTCAGCAGTCTGGTACAATCATATATCATATTTAGCTGTTCAGTATAGTGGGTATAATATCACAAATTAATATTAGTCAGCATACAGCTATCCAATCAGAATTTAGTTTAAAAAAGATAGTTCAACCAAAAGTAATAATAAAAATAATTCTGGATATTACAGAATTTATGACTTACTTTCTTCTAAGGAATGCAGAAAAAGAGATTAATAATGTTTTGTTCATACAGTGAAAGGACTCTGGGCTTCAATGACTGTTTAAGCTGTGCTATTTTAGTATCATTGAGATATTATTCTAGTTGTTGTTAAGATTTAAATTAGATTTATTTCTGCTTTTATGTTCATTTTCAAGTTTGAAAACAGAAATGTTGCTTTGGAAACTAGCTGAAATAAAATACGTATAGCTCTTTATACTTTATTTCAATTCATATTTATTTCATTATTTAGTTACTAATTAGATTTTATTTCTTCAGTTTCAGTCAACTGTAACCCTGTTTGAAAGAAAGTCATGCATATGTGGAAGAACAATATTACGACATTATCTTTTTGGGGGGTGGAATGTAGCTGTATAGTGATTTAAAGATTAGTTTTGATTTTAATTTGACACATTCTTTTCTCATAGCACCTTCGGTGATTACTGGCTTGAGGATAAATATCAAATCTCTGGTTGATCTGTCCCAAAACTCACCTGAGATGGAGCTACTTGTGCGCCAGGTATTCATAATTTACCCCCCCCACACTTTCCTAATCCTTTTACATGTAAAGTATATGCACTGTCATATTAACAAAAAAAAAAGTTTGGTTGGCTGTCGCTATTGCAGCGTAGTATGAAGCGCCACTTACACAGAAGTTCTAACCAAATAGTTTTCTGCCAGTCAGTTCTTGTGACAAACTTGATCCCATGTAAAATAGCATTATTTCACCTTTATTACACGGCTCTCTGGAATGCTTGATTCTGATTGGTCAGTTGAGACATTTGCAGGTTCGTTCTTTTCAAATAGTAACCGCTCCAAAGTAATAACGCATAGCCGGGACTACTTGTCTACTATTTGTTTAAAATCCTTCCGCGCCAACAAAGATTACCGTTTGGCGCCATCTTGTGACAAACACTGGACAACATAAGGTGTAAATAACTTGTAAATAACTAAAATACATCCGTTATTATATATTCATATAGATGTTATAAATTGTCTTTCTAACGTTTGAATGTTAGTCACGTGGTACTATATCGTTTCGCGGAAGGATAAAAATGTTAATTTAAAAAAAATATGCCAATAAAATGTTTAAAATTCATATTCATGTCCATTATTTTTCCTTATGTGGCAAGTAGCCCTATAATAAGCGGGATAATGCAGAGGCAGCCGGTAGTTATTACCTACCTAACATGAAATTCCTGATCATGCGGATTTCTACTGAAATTACTTAATTTTGACTGTAATAATCAACAAAACTATGGTAAATGTGACCTATAACACTTAAAATGATTAAATGCTAATTAAAAATTGAAGGGGTATTTATTTTAAACCTTGTTCAAGCACACCTGAGGAGATTCATCCACAGAAATCCCTAAAACACCGGCTATTAAAAGTTACTTTTAAGTTTAGTTTTTTTTTTATTTGCAATGCTATAGAGATATCTAAATATAAAACTAAAGTTTTTAATTGTTCTTTGTCATTTCAGATTGAAAGTTTTATTCCTTCTCAACACAAAGCTACAACGTCTATTATTGTGAGGAGCATCCAGAAAGGCTCCAGCTCTTTTTAGAAATCCTAATATTGTGATGTAATATTAATATCTTAGTCAGATACATTTTCATGACTATGACATACTTTCTTTGTGTAGTTTTAACAGAGCACATACATGAATGTGATTTTTTTTCTTTGTTCATGAAGTACTCTAAATCAGCAGTAGTGTAATGGTACAAGAGTTTAAGCTTTTCCTATCATTTTATTTATATAGCCTATTTTATATGTAATATTTTGACTAATCAGATAACTACCATAATATGTTTGCAGATATTTAAGAAACATGCTACGTTCACATACTTGTTTAGACAATAAACAATGCTACAGACAGTTGCGTGTCTTAAATCTGGCAACCTGTATCAGCCTTTAATCTGAGGAGGAGGGATGGGAGAAAAAAATCTAATATTTCGACTTTGGACTGTAGTACCCATTTCTGCCACTAGCTGTCACTATAGTGCTCCTCAGACTCTTGTTCATAATAGACACTGTATGTCTCCCATACTATGAATGACAATACATTTTCTGAAAAACATCCATTGTGTGGTATAGCCTATGATCATATTTCACTATGTATAAAATTACAAAGATGAAGTGGAAACAATTGAAACTTTAATAATGGTGCAATTTAACACAGTTGTTGTTGTTCATTGGTCATTCAAACAATAATGCACAATGATCTTATCAAGCAGAATATGACAGTATATGACTGCTAAAATGCTACAAGCTACATTTGAAGAATAATGAGTGATTCTTTAATGTTTCACGGTCTTTGTCAGTGTATTAAATCATATCAAAGACCAGATCTCATTAGTAGACGGTGCAGTTGGCAGTCGAGTAGTCCAGACAAATCCACTCGTTCGTGTACTGCTTATAACCCGCAGCTTCCACCAGCCCGCTGCCTGTGAACAAACACGTGTGAGCGACTGAATAAAGCAGTGTTTTATCACAGCATAAAGCACACAGTGTCAAAGGTCTCACCCTCGATGAGGTTGTAGAGAGTGCAGTATGTGATGCCGTTGTCTTCCACCCTGGCCCATGCTTTAGAGATAGAAAATCCCTACCAAAAACAGACCAAAAAGTATGTAAGTCACTGAAAAGCAATAGTTAGCTACTGGGTGGTTTAGCGGCTCAGAATAGAGAGCGAGAGAGAGAGCAGCTATTTTGAACTTTCACAATAATAAGAAATGTTTCCTGAGCATACAGTTACATTTAGTCATTTAGCAGATACTTAATGCTTTGATCCAAAGCGAGGACAATGTGCCTACTGTGCAAAAAAAAAAAATCATCATGTTTTAGCTAAGCTTAATGCTAACGTAGTGGCGCCGCGTGCTAGAGCGATTAAGTGCATGCACCGAGACGAGAGAGATCAACTCGTCGGAATATGGAAAAACAGTGGTGTTTTCCTTTAAAATAAGAAAGTGAAAACAGAAACATTAAAAATAAGATTAATTTTTTATTTTTTTTATTGGAGGCTACATAAGTAATAGCTGCCTCATCTTACTCCACTATCCCTCGTGTGTTTTTTTGATATCATGGAAGGAAATATCCGCAGTAAAGCGTTTTACCGTGACTCTACAAACAGATTCTTCGGTTGACACCAGGTGAAAGTTGAGGTCCTCCTTGCTGGTCCACTGTCTGTTGGTGTGTTTGGCTACGATGTGGAAAGGTGTGGCAGACACCAGCTGAAAAAGATATTAGTTTACTAGATTAGACTAGATTTTTTTGTTGTCACATTCCTTGTGCATATAAAAACCTTACTGGATTATTACAGTTAATGGCAAAAACATATAGAGTAAATGGCTTAAAAGAAAGCCAAAGAAAAACAGATGGCAATGTAAGTTTAATACTTGAACTCTTACCCCTGGTTTCTCAGACAAGGCTTAAGCTATAGTTTCAGACAAAGGAGTTTTGTAAAGTAAAATATCTTAATTTGACTAAGGCCTAGTCCTGGCTTAAGCTAAGCCATTTATTAAGCTAGGCCTTTAAAAAATAATTAAGAAAAAAACGAAAAGTTAAAATGTAGATGAGTTTGTTTCATCAGAACAGATTTTAGAAAATAATGATCGATTTAAGAGAAATTGGTAATGCTTGATAGTCCACTTTAGGCATTCTACTAACAGTAAGCAACTTTGCAACTACATGCCAGCAGTCATTAGACTATTAGTAGACT
This sequence comes from Enteromius viviparus, assembly GCA_032353835.1. Taxonomy (NCBI): domain Eukaryota; kingdom Metazoa; phylum Chordata; class Actinopteri; order Cypriniformes; family Cyprinidae; genus Enteromius; species Enteromius viviparus. The sequence continues at coordinate 13,985,449 of JAUCNO010000663.1, forward strand.
CACTTTACTACATACTAACTATCAGAAACTTTGAAAGTATATGTCAAAGGTATATACCCTAACAGTGTAATCTGAGAGTTACTAGATGTAGTTAATGACACTAAGTTGAGTTAGTTAGTAGAATGTCTAAAGTGGACTATCAAAATAAAGTATAACCGAGAAATATGTGAATGGGTGCCGTCAGAAGGAGAGTCTAAACGACTGTTAAATACATCCGAATACAAAAGTAATCCACACAAATCCATCCCATCAGTTAACATCTTGTGAAGTGAAAAAATGTATGTTTGTGTAAAAACAAACCCATCATTAATACATTATAATAATGCATGACATATAATAACATACAACTTTGAAATACATCATTTGTTGTTTTCCGGCAAAAATAATTCTATATGCAAAAGTTTATCCCATGTTGTCCTATCACATCAAAAATTCCCTGATATATATATAACTGTTTTGGACTGTTGTTGCTTGTGCTTGCACTGTTGATATTTTCTCCTAAATCGGGTGAGATTCTTTTCCACTGGGGAAGGCAATATTATAGATGAAGCTATATTATAAAGCTTATAAATGTCATAATGATGAATTTATTGTAACTTGCAGCTTTTAATGTCAGAAGATGTTAACTGATGGACAGGAGTTATGTGGGTTACGTATTATTGTGATGTTTTTATCAGCTCTCATTCTGACGGCACCCATTCACTTTAGAGGATCAATCCAAGTGATGTGAGATTTCTCCAAATCTGTTCTAATGAACTAATCTACATGTCAGATGGCCTCAGGAGTACATTTTCAGTAAATGTTCATTTTTGGATCAACTATTTATTTTAAAGCATGTTAGCAAACAGTACAATAGATGATCTTACATCATACAGGCATCTCTGTCCAACAGTCATACAGCCGGACATGCCTTTCCAGGCCTTGATCTGGTTCACCAAACTCACATAAACATCCTGGCATGGGATGCCAAAGAGCCTGACAAATAATGAGAGACGTTTCAGTGCAATGCCATGTTCTGAAGACTGTGATTGTGGATGTGGGGCATGACTAAAGGGACAGAATTCAGAGCACTGGCATCCTTAGGCTTGCATCATGCATGTCAAATCATTTTTATGTGCAAGGTCAGTCACTGCATGGTGGATGAGAGATAAAGATCAAGCCTTGTGGTGCCAGTCACATGTGTGTGATTTGTCTTGGTTTATATGCAGTTGAATCGTAAAATTTATGGCATGCATATAAATGTTTTTTTTTTGGTTTTAAATCCTAAATACCATCAACAATGTCAAACTATCTGCAGAGCAATTATGCTGGACATTTTCTCAGAGCTAACATCACTTTTATTCGATTATTATTAAATAAATAAGAAAGTGTCCTTGAAAATTTTTTATATATATTACTTAATCAATTATTTGTATTATTTATATATTATACTATTGTATTTATATAAAAAAACACCTTTTGTTTATATATATATATATGTTTTAATGTAAGTTTGAGTTTAAATAATTTACTTACAAAAACATTAACTTTATAATAATTTCATAACCAAACAGTTGCATTATTGTCTTTCATTGTCGCTGGCTACCGTCACCTGTTTGGTTACCAACATTCTTCAAAATATCTTCTTTTGCTCTTAACATAAAAGAAACTCACACAAGTTTGTAAAAACTTGAGGGTAAGTAAATTGCACAAATAAATTTTTTTGGTTGAAATATGTCTATTAAGTTATGCATATGTTGCATTAGTGTTATATAATGATGAGAAAACTTTATGCACCTATCTAATAGTACAATTTTAGTAAATGACCTACTAACATTTTATAACGCTATAATATGAATGCCTTTCCAAAAAACAGTATCTTACCAGATGACTCTGCACTGAGCGTGAAGCAGTTGTCCTGTTGCCATCATGTTCATCCCCAGCGTCAGGGTCAGAGTCAGCAGCAAGATTCTGGTTTGCATGGTGAAGGTTCGTCAGCGCTCTGTGAGTCCAGACAGAGATGTGCTTGAGTTTTATACTGAGGTGTGCTGTGTGTGTGTAGAGCAGCATCAGAGATGTCATGTGGGGTCCGATGGGACGAGGAGCCGCGGCATTGATTAGCCAAGGCCTCGTCACGTGAGGGGCACAAACTGAAGTGTTTGAGCACTAAATGTGAGTCCTTCTGTTCTTAGAGATGCCTGCCTTAAATGCATTCATTCACTGCATGTCAGCTGATCTGCTGGTCTTTTTTAGGATTTACTTTCTTTTTGAACATGTAAAGGCTGTTAATTAGGCTAATATGTATAACTGCTGAGGATTACTATGCTATTTATTTATGCTGCACACACAGAGACAGCCTTTCTTGTAAACAGAACTATAATTTGAATAGATAGGCCTAATGGTGACTATATACTTATATATATAAATGACTAATCAGTTAACCTTTTATACTGCCCTACAAAGGCAAAAGACCTTAACTCACTAGAGTGTGGAACTGAGAAAAATGACTTTAAAGATTTTTTG
>JAUCNO010000663.1:14012008-14029145 GCA_032353835.1 Enteromius viviparus
TGGATGCATCTTTTCGTGCTGGATTCACGAAAGTCGAGTAAGAATCGTGTCAGTACCACGAAAAAAAAACGTGCGACCTTCCATAGGATTCCATAGATAATAATAACAATAATAATAACAGTAACATCAATAAATAAACAAACAAGAAAGCTCAAATCACGTGCTGGAAGAACATAAGAGATTTTTTAGTTCTGATTGAAATCTCTGACTTTGGGCACATTGTTCAGTGCTGTAGAGTATTCAGCTCTGTCTGGTAATTCACCAAAAACAGTTATGTAAAATCTCTTTTTTCTTTTCAAAAGCCCTGGTGTATAATGAACTGCATTGTATGTCATAACCGCAATTACTTCAGCACATTATATCAGTATCTATCGGCTCTGTGTACTGCCAGATCAACAAAGTCTGACTGTTTCAGGAAACCATTCAGAGAAACGACAATACAAGTAAAGCAAATTCCTTTTTTTTTTTTTTTTTTTTACAAATAATCTAAGCAAATCCTAGCAGATTAATATTTTATTTATTTATTTTTTTTTTTTCACAACCCACTGTCCTTGAACTATACTCCACTTTTTGAGGTTCATTGAACAGCTCTTCTCAAATTGGCAGATGACACTTGAGAGATTTCCAGAAGCGTACATAAAAAAACATCTGCAAATAGTCTTCTTGTACTCTTAATGCTCTTTGTAAACACAGAATCCACTCAGTCATCTCATGAATCAATTCTATAATTACTTTTCAGAGATGATTAGTGTTTATGTCCATGATGTGTTTGATCAGCCTTCTGTCTTGCATTTTCCTTTGATAAATTGTCACATGCAATTTACAGTTATGGTCATCTTATTCATATAAAACATAAAAAATATTTCACAACATAAAAACGATTTTTTTTTTAGTTAATTTTATTTTTAAATAAAACGTACTTAATTATAAGATAAAAAAATGATATAATAAGAGATTTATTATACATTTTTAATGCCTCTTTTTAATTTTTCCCACTTTTAGCAAATCAAAATTCTTACTCATACTGACACCAATGCTGAGCCAGTGTTACCATGCCAGGATTCAATTTCTTTTCGAGACCACCTCAAAGATTTACCGTATGCACCTGCAGATGGATTACTGTCATCCCTTCCACATTTTTGGAAAGCATTTCATATAATAAATAAAGAATAAATACAGAAGAGTAGGGCCAAGTTGAAAAAAAATGATGAGAATAAACTCGTTAAATTACGAGATTGCTAAAGTCATGTCTTGCAACAGAAGAAAAAATATTGTATGTCCTTACCATTTTCATTTTTCAGCATTTGTTGCACTTACGACCATCTAATTTGCAATGTGTGATATTAAGCATTAAGTCAACCCCTAAGTGTTTATCAGTGTGAAAAGGCCAGTTGCTTAGTAACGAAATTAGGAGAACAATAACAATGTGTAAAAATGCACCTCTAAAGCCAATAAACTAGCCACAAAAATTTCCAGTCCAACCTTTTCTGGTCTATTTGTTATTTCCTGAGGCTCAATATGGGCAAACGAATAACAAAGATAAATTGTAGCCCCAAGACAATTACTTTCCAGACCTTTGTAATCATAAGCAAGACACCTACTGTAGTCTGTCCATGCATGACTTAACCATGAATTGAGCTGGATCAAACCGAATCTAAATGGTGGATCAAGCAGCATGAAGAATTGGATGATGTTTTCATTCACATTACACACCTGTCAAATCAGATTGAATGTTTGGAGACAACGTCCAAACAAGTCTGTTTGAAAAAAGACGTGAAGTGTGAAGAAAAAATATGTTTCCATGAATATGATCCCATGCCGAATGTAAAACACATTCTAGGCTATGGTTTACAGTCTCACTGTGGAGCTCTATTAATTACAGAACAAAACAAAAGACTATTGGCTCCAGTCGTCTGTTTAAACTTAGGTGTTTGCTGTCACCAAACACCTCATGCTGAGTGTGAGTATGTGTTTGTGTATGCTGACCAGGCATGCAACACTTTTTGCTGTAGTAGGGGCCGTTGGAGTGGGTAATGATTTAATATCCACTGATGACTAAGGGAGGATAATGTGTTTTATAAGGATACATATGCTGTGAAACATAACTATACTTTAGTATTTCAGGATCAGAAAGGCCTGACAATTACCCCTGCCTGTAAGTGAATCATTTGTTTCTGGTCTCAAAAACATAAACTAATGAGCGGCTGGAAGATGATGTTGCACAACAGCTTTAATTAGTCTAAATATCTCTAAAACAAGTACCATTCACTTTACATTGACATGCCAAGAATTGTAATATAAGACACAGACATATCTTGAAAGATGTTTATCAAAATAATTTATATTGTTATATAACATGCTAAATGCTGGCTTTATGCTTTAAATAAGAAAAAATATGCTGTTTGGGTAAATATATAAGGCAATTTCACATACAGACCAGGGTATGTTCATGAAAAATCTTAGTGCTAAGAATTGATTCGTAGTAAGAAAATTCTAAGAAATCTGGGTGTTTCCTCTTAAAATGAAAGAAAAGATGCTAGTAAAGAAAAAAGTAATTCAGAAAGGTCAAAAACTGTTAGGAGTGCAGAAGAAGACTTAAGAAGTAGCTTAAGAAATAGAAGTAATCTCTACATTAACATACAGGGCTCCTTCCAGCCAGTGATGCCACTCTTCCAGTGCAAGCTTGATAGTCAGCAGCTGCCAATGGGGAGTCTCACCATATTGTTGGGACAGCATGGCCCCTATTCCGGTGGTAGATGCGTCCACTTCTACCACGAATGGCGCTTGGGAATCTGGGTGATAGAGGATGTGGGCCATGCTGAAGACCATGATTTGATTTTCTCCAGGACAGGGACTTGGTTTTCCTCAGAGCATTGAGATTAGAGGAGCTGTGTGCAGACTGAAGTTATTCATAAACCAACGAAGTTGGCAAATCCCAGGAACCATTGCAGATCCTTCACAGATTGTGGGTGCTTCAACTCTCAAGTAGCCTTTACCTTCCCCTGGTCTTTACCATCCTGACTGATGACATAACCAAGAAACTGTACCCTGGAGTGATGGAATTCACACGTCTTTAGTTTCAGGTAAAGGTGGTGTTGTCTGGGCCATTATATGAGAATGTCATCAATATAGACTATGAAGAAGCGATGGAGGAACTCCCTATAAACAGCTCGTTCATGAAGCTCTGGAAGACGGGCGCCGAGTTGGATAGGCCATACGGCATTGGTCTCAAACTCTGGCCCGCAGCGCTGCACAGTCTTCTACTTGTCACTTCCCTGATATGATCAAGGTTCAGAGCAATTCAGAGCATGTTAATCTATGTGTGACAAAGCACTTGTCTGTCACCACTGAGGGAGCGGCACTGGCTCACACACACACACACACTCCTGCACCCCATCCATTCTCCATTCCTTCTCCTTACCTGTTGTGTCCACCATCGGCGAAGTAAGAGCACACACCAAACCAATCGCCCATGGACATTTTCTCACAACGCATCTCATACCCGGTAAACATCTACAGTACCTAATGCCAAGTTTACACTTCATGATTTTAGCCTTGATTTTAATTCAGCAACCATTCAGTTTTTGCAAAATCACTGACAAATGCCTGAAATCAAATCAATGCTCATTAACATGAGTGACAATCATGTATGTATGAATTATCAAAGATCCTGCTGTGTAAAATGAGTTCTGACTGAAACATACATCTGCAATGACCTACAGCCAGTGAGAGAGCAATATACAGGGCAAGTTCAGGGGAGAAGTTATACATAACAAAATCACAGCGAGCATGGATTCAGTCCTGAGGAAGGCTCCTTCTCAGTTTATTTGAACCCAAGAAATGGAGGAAAGTTTAGTCGAATTGGCTGATTATTGTACAGACATAGACACAACCCAACAGAGAAATAACCTTAGTGTAATAAAAGGCACTATTGAAATGGTTTGTTGAGCCAACATAAAAAACAGTCTTTCTTGTTGGTTCAACGGAACATTTTAAATTAGTATTGAGTAATTAGGGGGAAAAACTACATGAAACCAATAAATGACTGAACCTGAGATTTTGCAAGAAATTACCTACATACTAGTAATTTACACAATTTATCAGAATATTACTTAAGAGAAATGTCACAATCATGCTGTAGCTCTAAATATCAACACCTGACAGCAGTTTTGCTTTTCAAGTAAACTAATCTTTTTTTAAGGATGCTTAGTATTAATACTAATTAATAAGGAAATTGCTGTGAAAATAGTTTTTCCAGGTTGTTGTAATTACTGGATCAGCAGTAGTTTGAATTTTTAATGCTTCAAGCCTTTTCTATTGTCTCAATACAGCCATAATTCTAGATTTCTATTCTGAACGAGACATATGTGCAGTAATATTGAAGGGGCCCTGGCCTCAACTATTTATAATCATAAAATCTTTATAAAAACAAACCACGATACTAAGAATCATTTTCTCCAACAGCATTTCCTCTGACGAGCCTAAAATGAGTTTGGTTAAGATGGAGCTGGAAGCCCACATAGTTTTTGTTCTTTATTGAAACAAGATGCACTTGGCCATCTCCAACCTAGAAATTAGAATAAGACTTGTGTTATTCTCTATTGATGTCAATCCAAAGCGGCCCTAATTGCATTTGTTTATTAGATTCTGATCTGCATGATTTATAATTTATATGAGTTGGCTTGTAAGATTAATGTATTCTCTATGGTGGTTGTTTGTCATAATTATGGAATTAAGGCTGTCGTATTTTTTTTATAATGTCAAAGTTTGACTTTATTTACACACTATCGATTACTCATAATGTGCCTCTTCCATGAAGAAATTTCAAATGAACTGAGAGCGCTCTCAAATCGAACAAAATTACTTTCTCTTTACTATTATTTTTTTACTTTAAATGTTTAATTGTGAAAAATAAAACAATGACTTTTTTTGCACTTTTTTGGGCTTCAAAATCTTTTTTACTGCCATTATAACATTTTAAAGAGCCAGGACATTTAATATAACTCCAGTTTGCATTAATCTGAAAGACTAAACGTCATATAAATGGCTTGAGGGTGAGTAAATCATGGGGTCATTTTCTTTTTTGGGTACACTATAACTTTAAGTTTCTTCTTGCATGTTTTTCTGCACTTTCAACATGAAATGTCAAATAAGTAAAAGTTAAAGTGCATGCATTTTTTATCTGAAACAATGCCAAAGGTAGCTACCAAATAAGTTTACTGTATGTGACATCAGAAATGTCACATACAGCTCTGAAAGAAGAAAAAACCTAATCAATTCAAAAGGATGTTTCTCTGGTTTTACTCTTTATTGATATGAGTTTGAGTAAACGTAATATTTGTGTTTTATAAACACTGACAACATTTCTCCCAAATAACTCCAAATAAACACATTGTCATTTAGAGCATTCATTTGCATAAATCATATACAATATTATGCAACTTTTCAGACCTCAAATAATGCAAGTTCATATTATTTGTAAACAACACAATACTTATTTTTTTTAACTTATGAAGGAATCAGAAATCAATATTTGATGGAATCATTTTTATGACAAATTTTTTAATCACAGCTTCACAGCAGCATGCTCTCCACCAGTCCTTCATATTGCTGTTGGGTGATATTATTCCACTTCTGGCTCAAAAAGTTTGGCTTTGGCTTTGTTTAACGGTGACCATCCATCTTCCTCATGATCTCATTCCAGAGGTTTTCAATAGGGTTCAATAGTCTAACTGGGCTGGTCCACACTTCAATTGTCCGTGGCTGTGTGGCCTGTTGAAAAGACCAATGCTCAGACTTGGGGGTTAGTTTTCTTCCTGGACAACACCTCACTTTGATTGATTTCACTTATCCAAGTTGTACTGAATATTGGTCAGTCGTATCTGACATAAATGATCCGCGAATGAAACTGTGACTACAAACACCATTAATTGAAAAAAGGCAATTATCAGCAATATACATTCACTTTTTTACATTTTTTAATATGTGTTGATATAGATTACTTTATTTGAATGTTTCCTGCCTTCCAATAAAGCCATATTTGAACCCTTCTTTTCCTGTGCATTTCAGCTGGAAACTGGAGTGAACTGAATGTAGAAAGCTTACAATCTGTAAAATGACATTTCACTCTCTAAAGGGCCAAAATCAAACTGTTTTGATTTTGTTTACTGAAAAGTTTTTCATGAATACTTTTGTCAGTTGAACATGAGTCTTTATGTTTTTAAACAATGGTACAATCCACTAAATGCACTGAACTTCTATCCCTCAAAACATCATTTTCACTCCTGTAAGACATTAATATACTGCTCCTGACTAAGAAATAAAGCCACGTTTTTGAAGCAAAAAGGTTAGCTGAGTCCTTTTTCAAAACATCCTCAAAATGGTAAAATAAACGCTGACATACAGCATCATTAACACTTGCAGACAGTACATCTGTGAAATAAGAGATGTTTATGAGCTCAGGTTCTTGCACCGAACACATTTCCGTAACATAAGGGAGCCATTAGAGGCTTGTCAGCACATGTGCATTTGAAAGTATAGTCTTGAACGCTGAGGCACTTTGAGGCAGACGAGTATTACAGCAGAAACCAAATTCCTTTTCTAAATAGGAAATACAATAACAACGGCACAGCTCTGGAAGGAGATGTGACCTATGGAACGAAGACGGTTGAGTGACAGTTTGGCAGCGATGTGAGACACTGGTGGTTTTCTGAAACAGTGTCCGGCAGGCACTTGCATTCACTTGCGTTTTATCAGGCATGAAAGCTGCAAAATATCAGCGATTACTCAAGACCGTATCACTCAATGGACTCCTGAAACCTCTGGGATGAGATGAGTATCTACACATGGTAGAGTAAATGTTGATACGGGACTGATGGATGGAGCAGGGAAATGAAATAAATTACAATCAGAACGTGTGTTGATTTGTCTGGGGAATGGCATCATGTGTCATTATTTACCTATTGCTTTAACATTTTTAACATTTCATCTGAACTGACACGAATTCCACGAGTTTGCGCAAAACCTGATGATCATGTTATCTAGCATCGCTTAAGGCATTTAATTTGATTAGAGACCTAGAAATACTTTAAACATTTCTTCTTCTACATAACACTTCATTGTTTTAAATTTTTCAAAATGCTGAAACCTTCAATCCCAGGAAATAAGCAAATGTATTTTTTTTTCAGCTTGTCTTATTGCAGCTATCTACAGGTGCAGCATACATCAAGACTACATTATACATTCACATAAAACACCCATGAAAAGCAGCCAAATGAGCTCCGCTTATCTCTCAGGCCATTATTTTTAGATGCAAATATGCTGTATATCAATGCAAAATTCATTTTGTTGCCAACATACTGTGGAGACCTGCATTTTTCCCTTATGCAACTTAGGTTGATGGGGGTTGCAAATCGACTAATAAGAACACAGGTTACAGTGATCACAGTGCTCATATTGATCAGCAATATTTTAAAGGGTTACTCCACCCCGAAATGACGTTTAAGCAATTAATTGAATTTCAGGAGGAGCATGCACGAACGATCGCAGCTGCCACCAACCTCCTTATTACTGATAACCCCGCGAATTTCCTCTCCTCCACCTTAAATACCGCTCTCACCCTATCCTCGGCTTCTGCGTTTTTGTCTTCCTCCACCTCCCCTTCCGCCACCCGAGCCGACCCTCGCGAAGGGTCCCTCGTTCTGCCAAGTTCTCCACTTCCTCCGGGGGGCACGCGGGGACCAGGCTGGGCTCCGAGCATCTGTTAACCCTAGCCTCCTAGAGGTTTAAACCTCCTAGGGCCCTGCCTGTCCCCCGGACAGTTCGCCAAACAAGCTATTTTATCGCAGAGGAAGTGGGAACTAGTGAAATTACTGTTTTTAGTTTATTTTCAACAAAGAAGTGCAGCCTTTCACACTAGAAGCCTGTTCAGAATTGTGAGATATAAATTTGCAATTGCAAGTTACAAATTTTAATTTTGAGAAAAAGAAAAAACTGATATGTACTCAGAATTGTACCTTTATATCTCAATGGCTAGTTTATTTCTTTACTTGCAATTCTGACTTTAAAACTCACAATTGTTTATATCTCACAATTCTGAAAAAAAGGCTAAATTGTGAGACGTTATCATGCAACTAGATAAAAAAGTCAGATTTGTGAGATAAAATGTCTAAATTATCTTTTTTTATTCCGTGGTGGAAAAGGGCTTCCATATGAGACATATTTTAAAAACATTTAAATCCACACATTTGTACTGTTTTACCATATGCATTCAGCGTCAGCATGAATCCATATCTTTAAAGGGGTGATATGATGCTATTCTAATTTTCAAACGAGAGTTTTGAGCAGTGAAGGGTAGTGTTTGTTGTTTCTCCCATCACAAATGCAGACAATCACGGTGCACTGGATAGCTGATCAATCAGTGCACACCTCGCTTTTTTTAGAACGATGGGCTTTGTAAAAATCGACCTGTTTCAGGAGGCGGGGCTTAGAGGAGAAACAATAATGTGCAATACGTGGAAAATTATGTTTTTTTGCTTCTTAAACCGCAAATACATTGCATTACACCAAATACACAAAGTAATGCTCTTTTTAGCAACATCATATGAAGCCTTTAAGATTAACACACACACAGACTTCTTACCTCATTCTCTGATGAACTGGCGGATAGAAGCACCTCTTGAGCATCGAAGAACTCAGATACTGACTCTGACATGGAGAGCCTGCTCTCATTGGACACCTGCTGAGAGAGGGGGATGCCCACGTGGAGCGGATCACCAGCCTACAAAACACACAAACATACACATTTAAAGGATTTCAGGCTCAGTTCAGCGTGTCAGTTGCAGATTTGTGTTTGTAGAGCTAAAATTTATCACAGGCAACCAATTATACTCAAGGCCATTGCACAAAGGTACACAATCCAAGGTGAGGAGCACAAAAGCCTGAAGGATTTACAGCAAGTCTTGTAGAAAGCGAAAGCCTTGAAAAACAGTTTCTGTTGCCAATAGTTAAACACATGGTTGATCAGTATGAGCAGTCATCTCGGGGGACTCATTACGTCTAATGATTGCTCTGTTTGGCTGTATTGCAGCCAAAGAGTATGAGGCCTGAGTAATGAGTGTCACTTTCTGTCTGGTTTATCCTTTACAGACACAAACAAGAGAAAACGTAAGCGATTTCAAAGCTTAATTAGTGACTGTCTTTATGATCAAGAAAATGAGTGATGAACCCTGTAGCTCCAGATGGTTTTATGCTCTTCTCAATGGTAACAAGGGACAATTAGATTCACATATCCTGACCAGACTATTTTATTAATGTTATTCATATCCAACACATTCATTGTTAGGAACTCAGATGGTTCGGATAGGATGAACATTAGACCTCGTCAGGACTGCTAATGATGTTCACACTGACGACTTGGTCTGACAGAACCGACTCGGAGTGGATCCGGTTCAGACGGGTCTTCAGCTCAGCATTCTGGGACAAGGCCTAGACAACACAGTCATCCAGAACAAGTAGATGAGTGTATGAGAGGATCAAAAAAATAGATCTAGAGACATTAACATATATTCACCGAATACATTTTTATGACAAAACTTTTTGTCTTAGGCTAGAGCAGGGTTTCTCAAATCTTACACTGGAAGTTCTCTTCTGCTCACCAAGGCAGCTTTTATATGATTAAAATAAAGTTAAATATAGTAAATACAGTAATATTGTAAACAACTATTACAATTTAAAGTAAAATTTCAATCGTCTCGGTTACGTATTGTAACCCTTGTTCAATGAAGAAAGGAACGGAGATGTCACGTTGGTGACCGGCAAATAGGAATCTCGCTTCGAGATGGCCAATCTACTCTGCGTGTATGAAAACACACCAATGACATTGGCATACGCTGATTAACATCCAGCTGCATCTGATCGCAGCGTGAGTATAGACAACACAGTTGCTTTAAAGAAGGCCAACAAGTGTGTGCTGTGCAGGTAAACCTCACTCCCCTGACTGCTCTAGTGACTGACGCTAGAGGTCATGGCCTTTAGCCTCCTGATTAGCTAATAGCTATAGACCATAGCCAGATGGTCCGGATGATCCAACGAGACTGTCTGAGCCTGCTCCAGTCATCTGAGAACCGAGCAAGTGTCAGACTCACGCATGTCGGCCAGACACAGCCACCGATGGCGCACCACCACCATGGTGGACGTCACACAACCCAGAGCCTGCATTGCTCGAAGCAGGAGGTTCGTTGAAGTTCAGCCAGAAGCAGGGCTCTTACTGCCTTGGCCTGATGCATCTGCAACAACGCCATGAGATGTACGAAGGAGGCAGCTTCTCCGTAAGCCTTAAAAGGCATCGCCGACGAGAGCTGACGAGTGCCTACAGGCCCAGGAGGAGAGCAACGGGTTACCCTTCCAGGTTGTAGAGGCCTGAGGACACAGTTGCATTGCAACAGACCGCTCCACCTGGGGGACTTCTGCATAGTCCCTTGCTGCACCTCCGTCGAGGGTGGTGAAGGAGGATGAGCCACTGGGTCGCTTCCTGGCAGTGAAAGTTGCCTACCACTAACGAGTGAGCTCTTAATGTACCCCCGGGAAGAAACGCACCGGGGTGGGGTCCTGTGCACCAGCAGCCACCCCCAGGTACCAATCGTCCAGCCGGGAGGGCTCAGGACGAGATGGAGGGTTCCATTCAATCCCGATCTGGCGGCCCGGGTAAGCATAGCCACAAGCTCTGGATCCGTATCAGGCACAGTCTTACACTGCTGGACGCCGCACCAGCTGACACATCATTTCCAGAGCCTGACTCTCGCTCTGATGCTGCAACTGACATCTGGTCATTGGGGGGAGCACCAAAGGTGACATCTGGTACCATTTCTGGCCCGAACTGCCCCGTTGGTAACCCCTCTGTCAACGGAGCGTGGGCGACAGGAGGCGCTCTCAGAGGAGAGTTCCTGACTGTCACCATAAGACAAGCCCTCTCCGCTCCGAAAGTGGATGTCACCCAGCTGCTGCCGTCATGAGCACCAAAACGCGGAATGGGGACCCCGCCCCTTTTAAGGTAGCAGAGCCTGGTCCACCACCCCGTGACAGTCATCTTCCCACAACAGGAACATGACTTGTCCACAAAAGCTGCCTCAGTGTGCTCGAGACCCAGGCACGTGAGACAACGATCGTGACCATCCGCCAGCGCCAGGTAACGGCCACATCCAAGAACGCACAGGTTGTACAACATCCTTAAAAGGACATGTCTATACAAAGACGAACCACCCGTGAGTTAGCTCTTTTAGGCTTAGTCTCTTTTGTGAAACGCTGAAGCGCACAGGGGAGATGGTACGCTCGCACCCAGCAGTGGATAGTGCAAACTGCTCTGGCAACCACTCTACAGGAACCCCCGCTGCTGCTACGCCATGACACTCGCCCTGCCGAATTCGACTATTTCGTAGAGGGCTCAAGAAACAGAATCTTCATAAGAAACTTGGCTCCGAAGCGAAAAGCTAATGAACGCTTAATCTGCTGCCTACTTATACTAGCGCTGCGATCAGATGCAGCTGGATGTTAATCAGCGTATGCCAATTTCATTGGCGTGTTATCATACACACAGAGTAGTCTGGCCATCTCGAAGCGAGATTCCTATTCGTTTATGTATAAATGCAAATAAACACAAAAATACAGCAAGATAAATTTATACCAGATTTATTTTTATTTATTTATTTTTTACTTTTTTAAAACATATAAAAGAAAAAAAATCTTTTCAGGTAAAATTTTACTAAACAAGTACTTCATAAAAAAAAAGTTTTATACTTGCATTAAAACAATAACAGTCCAATAAAAAATGTTTAATGGAAATATTTTTTTTGTTGTTTTTTTTATGCAATTTATTCCTGAGACGCAAAGCTAGCTATGTTTCCATCTTCCTAATTTCAGCATCTATATGTTGTTTTGGTCATTCTGAAAAGCCTAAGCAAAGTCTTTTGTCGTAGAAATAAAACTAATACGTTTATAAATAATAAACTAATAAAAATAATAATTTTAATACATCCTTTCTTAATAAAAGTATATTTTCTTATAAAAACAACAACAACATTGCTGATCCAAAACTTATAAACATAAAGAATAAAATCTCTGGTAAAAGTCTTACTAAAACATACAGCAGTTAATGAAATCATATATATATAAAGTGGAGTTTACCTGTGATAGGGAGTGGCGGAGGGTTATAATATGATTTGATTGGCCGGTCTGCTCCTGTTCCAACAACACCTGTTTAATCTTCTCCTTCTCTATGGCCACAGTGTTGAAGGCAGACTTCAGAAGAGAGTGCACTGTAACATACACACTCACAAGTTCATGCGGAGTATAGGCCATGTCTCTGGGTCAGAACCTGTGATATGGACCTGTTGCCCGCTATCACTCAAAAACAGCTGTGCACCTTTTGTTTTTCAGTGTGTAACTGACTGCCTGAAGGAGTGTTTACAACATTTCACAACCTCTAATAAAAAAAATGCGTCCTGACTACTTCATTAATTTTAGCTCACAGATTCAGAAAATTCGCCATAATAAAGCAATACTTGCCAAGAAGCTGTGGTTTTCTTGACTCAACCAATCAGAATCAAGGATTAGAACTATCCATTTTTTACAATATATTTTTTTACTTTTCCAAAATTACTAACTTTAGAGGTTGTAAGTCTTTCACTAAATTAATTAGAAGCTAGAAGTAATACACTAGAAGCAATTCACTAAAAAATAGTAAATTAAAAACACAAAATGTATCTTGCCATGGCAATGTGGATCCAGTGACACTGGCTTGAATGCATTGTTTACCTTTTTGCGCAATTATGCAGAAATCTTCCTGCAGTTTGATGTAATCGCTGGCACTGTCGATACTGTCAGTCAAACGTGTGACTGGGGTTTGAAAATCAGCCAACTCCGCACATAGGTTAGGATTAGAGGAGTGGAGACGCACTTGAGACATACTTGCACTCAGGGGAACCTGAAACACATACAAATTACAGTGAGATACTGTAGAAGTGATCCCAGACACAGTCTTGGGATAACCAGCAACCTGGGCCTCCGAACACAGCCCCCTCAGAGTTGAGTGAGGAAAAAACCCAACTGGGGACATCTGAAGTCTAGATTGGATTAGTATAATTTAGTTAGATTTCAGTAAAGACTTCGCAGACACACAAAAAACACACATCAGGCCAAGCAATGTAAAATTAAGCTCACAGGTCAACAGTGAAATTAAGCTACTTCATACAATAGCACATGATGACACGTGAACCACCAGCATGCATTAATGTGTTATCATGAGCTCAAATAATCAAAACAACAATCACATAGTCATACAAAGTCAGCACAGGTTGTAAGTAGAGTTGGTTAGAGTCAAAACAAAACCCCATCATTCAGAGCTGCTGACATTCAGTTTATTTTTAAAACATTCAAGTTCAAACCCTATTTTACTGCACAAACTGTTTTGAATTTAAGGATGCAGATAAGATCAGAGTCTGCTCTCATTTGGTCGACTCACTCAACATCTCATTATGGCACGCTAAATGCAACTGTGTGGTCATTTATAAAGCCTACACTACCACTGTCATGATCACCTGGAGGGCGATAGGAACCTCTGAGCTCTGCACCCTTTCCCTTCTGTACATGACAAACTGCACAGAATCATCATTTCATTTAAAGGGTTTGTTTACCCAAAATAACAATTCTATCATTAGTTACTCACACTCATGTTGTTACAATGCATAATGCAAACCTGCAATATTCATCATCAGAATACAAATTATTATATTTTTGATAAAAAAAAACCCAATTATTCCTTTATTTTAAACTTTATTCTGATAATGTGCATTAACTTGATGTATTTTCTAAAAATAAGTGGGAATTTCAAGTTGAATTTAGCGCCAGAGCATGCAAAGCTGTTACTGCTGCAGAATATTCTGACATATTAAAACATATTGGATTAAACAGAAAATATGTGCTGTAGAAAGCTGCAGCAAATGGCTTTTAATTGAAAGAAAACATGTACTACAAAAAAGTTCTTTCCATCGATCAATTTCTTTCTTTCACAATCAATTTATTTCACGAGGTTAACTTATACCCTCCATGTGGTCAGTCCACACAAGCTTGTTTTATTCACTTACTCCCTACTATATAGTACGCGAAAAAACAGCATGCGAGGCGAGTAGTATGTCCGAATTCATAGCATACGAAATTCAGTAGGCGAGAAGTACCCGAATGACCTACTACTTCCGGCCAAATTCTGTAGTAAGCATACCATGGTCACCTTCCTATCCCATAAGGCTCCGGGTGGGGAGGCGTCATATTCGAAAATTGGCAACGTGAAAAGTGGAAACACAGCTCATTTCAAGTGCAAGTACCTCAGGAAAAAAAACATTGTTTATTGTGATTAAATTACACTTGTTTGACTTACTGAAAGTTTAAATTTTCGCACTGTTGTGACGACGCATGACACGTGACAACATCAATATGGCGAATGTAGTACGTCCGAATTCCATTAATACTACTCTCATTCATACTATATAGAACGTACTATTTTAACGGAGGAGTAGTATGTTCAATTTTAAATGTAGTACCTACTTAAGCAGTATGCGATTTCGGATGCAGCAATGGTGTCCTGCCGGGTTTAGATCCAACCCTAATTAAACTCACCTGAAGCAGCTAATCAAGCTCTTACTAGGCACATTTCATGCAGGTGAGTCTCAGAGCTAATCGGAGCTAAACTCTGCAGGACACCAGCAGTCCAGGACACAGTTCGGACATGCCCTGATGTAGACATTTGGAATGCAAAACAAGCAAGGAAACAAATTAATTTCCAGTGTTACCATGACAAAACAGCATGAGGTCCATCGCCCTATTAACTGTTCTTACAACAGGAACTTCTGTTGCAAATGAATATACATACATAAATATACATTTTTAATGAATTTTTAAAAATATGCTTTTTGTGTGTGTTTCACCTCTGCTCTCAAGTTAATAATATTTTATTACATTACGTGCTATAAAAATTCATGACTAAAACCATTAAACGTCTCATAAAACGTAGTACTTCTGTGCATTTTTACATGCCTTACTGCTTGTTTCATTTGCAGTTTCAAAGAGAAATGTCCACTGAGTGGCACTAAAACACAGATTCGATACATGAACCCTGGCACGGATTTATTACGTTGATATAAGTACATATTGTTGTGGTTTTATTATGTTGCTTCAGGTAGGTATTGTGACGGTTCACAATTCAAATATCCGGGGATTAAAAACTAAAATTAGATCATTTTGAACAAATTTGTTTTGGCAGTTTGAACCGGCTCACCAAAGCTAACATTTTGGGGAATTAGTTTTGGCTTCTATACACCTTTGAGCTACCATTGGTCGAAAGCAGTTACGCAATCGTTGGGTGTATTTCACTGCCTCTGGTGTTCATTTCTTTTGAAATGATTTTAATGATTTTAATGAAATATGTTCAAATAAGTACATATCTCTAAAAAGTGTGCCCAGGTATGTTTATGCCATAAGACATAACAACTCAACGGATTTTGTTTGTACATGTACTCCCTTTCCGTCTAATGTAGCTTTGAAATTAATATAACAGACTTACCATCTCGGGCCACATCTTATAGTGATCTCATGTAACCTTCAGATTTTAGATGTGGAACATTTGGAACTCCATGGTATCCCCTTCCTGAAGTGTCCTTTGGTATTCGGTTTGGAATTCACTCGTAGTGATTGTACCAAGACGGGATATTTTGGTACAGTGTATTGAACCCTGTTATAAGCCACCACCATGGTGCCTTCAAACAAGACATTTTAACCAAACTGCTCCATGGAGGTCGCCCCTACAATAGTTCAAGGACACAATGCGTAAGTAATAGAAACAAATTATGTTCAAAATGACTGTACCAACTGTACCTGGTGCAAACCAGGGTGAAGTATTTCTAGCGAGGACAGAAGGGTGATAGAGCTGAATGATAGTCTCATGAAATCGTTTATCCACACATACGTACCTTGAAATCGCCAATCCATCCTTTTGTTTAGTGGTCCATTCAGTCCAACACTCTGCAGCACTTTACAACTATAATTGATCAGAGGATACTAACAAAGTACTTAAACACATAAGTAATACATCAGTGTATAATGCTTGAGAGAAAGCACATACAATCAGCAACTGATAAGCAGAAAAGTGCATGCAATTGCTATCAGCTACTGATCTGATAAAGTCAAGAGACTGCTGTTTATTTATTCAAAGAGAAAAGTCCCATTTTACATAATGCATGTGCGGGAGAGATGACGGAGATTTGCGGGATTGACTGTTGTGTTGACTGGCATCAGGTGGTTTGTTGACAACTGAGTAATGATCCTCTCAGCCAGGGATTTACCATGGATGCCAATACGCCGCATATAGCACCAGCTGAACTCACTGGGGAATAGGAAGGCATGATTAGTATGCTGTCTTCAGAGTGCATGGTTTGTAATTAGAATCTTTATCTGTAAACAAACAACCTGTTTATGGCTTTCCCTCCTTGAACTCCTTTCTGTGCTAGAGAAAAAAACAAGCTAATATGTCACGTTCAATCCTTGGCGCCATAATGACCGAGTTCACCTTCGGGATATTGATATAAAGAGAGAATCCTATTCAGATTTAGAAAGTGCATGAATACTTCTTTCATCAATATCAACTCAACTTTATGGGAAAATGCAAATATTTTATGCAGTGGTGATGATCTGTGAGAAAATATAAGACTTTTGAAGATAGTAAACATGAAGGTCCACCTATAAACATAACCATGACTGGTGAGTAAGTAGATTGGGATCATATGAATTCATACGATTACATGTTTGGTCACAATTTTCGTTACATTGACTTTCACTCACATGGAAGTGCATTCTAAAGTTAAAGCATGGGATTGATGAAAAATGAAGTAGATGTATCTACATATTGGATGCATAATATATATTTGTGAAATGTCTTTTGCAGAAGAGCATGAAAAAAAAATAATTAGTGTTTGTGATAAAAAAAATATGGTAACACTTTATAATAAGGGTACCTGAATAATCATGTACTAATGCCTAAATTAATACTCAATTCATCACATACTAATGCATTAACTAATTATGAACTAACAAA
>JAUCNO010000663.1:14034682-14050103 GCA_032353835.1 Enteromius viviparus
TCCTGAATATGTTTTCGTAAACAGCTAAAATAACAAAACTTGTGTCACTGTCCAAATATTTTTGGGCCTAACTGTATTTCTAGCGGAAGTTAATAACTTTGCATTGAGGACATGATAAACCTGAAAGCATTAAAAAAACAATATTTTTTAAGTCTATTATCTCTGTTTAAGTGATAAATTAGACCAAATTTATATTATATGTAATTTCAACAATTTCTTTTATGAGTATGAGTACGTAAATCATAGAGACATGTCTTTTATATTATTAGTGTATTTTAGGATAAACACTCACTGGACTAAAGAAACTTAGTTATCCATTTATAACCTTTGACAATCATGTTAAAATGTGAGCATTAAATATCATAGATCAGGAAGCTGTGCTAAAATCAGTACAGAAGGAGATAGAATCACCAGGATGTAGTCTGCCCACTGAGCCCTGGCCGATTTGAGTGCAGCCTGCCTCAGCTTCATCACGTGACTGATCCGAGACTCCAGCCAGTGCTTGGGACCCAACTCATCCACATAACTACACAGATATATCGAACAAGAACTGAAGATTAAGAGAATGGTTATGAAGATGAAATATAATGTAATGCCATGTGTTTTGACCTGTCCTCCTCCTCCTTGGTCTGCAGATGTACTGAATGATACAAACGCTCTGCTCCAGACATCCATGCATGCAGCACTGCAGTGGTGTTATCAGTATTGTGGTCAGTAGCGGCCCTGACAAATAAAAGGACATGTTGGGACCAGAACTGGACCATGATGTATTTTTCATCATATTGCAATGCAAAACATTTATTCAGCATGCACTACTGTTTGAAAGTTTAGGGTCAGTGTATATTTTTTCCAAATAAAATGATATTTTATTTAAAAGGGATGCATTAAAATTGATAATAAGTGACTGTATATGTTATTTATAATGTTGCAAAAAATAAAAAATAAAATAAATGTTGATCCTTTTGGCCTTTCTATTGATTAAAGAATGATGAAAAAATAAAAGGGAAAATTCAGCAGTTTATCTGAAGTTTATCACAGAAATAAATTTAATTTTCTTCTAAGAACATTTAAAAATATTATAGACTCCAAATCGTTGATGGGAGTGTAGAAAATTGCTATTTATATCAGATTTTAAGCAGCTTGCAATCTTAATAGTTTGTTTTAGTACTAAATAGTTTGAAATAAAGATGGAAATTGATCAACTTAAAATAAGTCCACTACTTTAGTAGATTATTATTTTATCAAATTATTATTATTTTTGTTTCTTTTCAGATTGGCCTCCAAGAGCCCTCAGTGGGTTACAAAGGGGCATAAGCAAAATGCAAAAAAAAAAATAGAACAATTAATAGAATTAATTAATTAATAAATCAATCGTTTAAAAACATTATTTTATTTAAATATAAATACTATATATATTATAGAATGTATTTAGGGTTATTGGTCACATTGCCATTTATTGGAGTGGCAACCACCTGCACTTTCTCCTCCAATTCTCCTTTTACCCATTCACACATTCTTTCACTTCACTGTCATATTTACTTTTCAAGCTTTCTTGGATATTTCAGGCTAAGATGTCATTTAAAGCCCAGAGCTCACTTCAGTGTGCAGTCAAATAAACCACTGACACATGCATATCTTAAACTGTCTGATCAATCGAAGCAAAAACACATTACACATCCTGTAGTTATTAATAAACCAGTAATCATGCCCTTTCAAATATATAAAAATGCATTCATCAAAATTTAAACCAATCTCAAACTGTATATGCATGATATGTCTGCTCCTACCTTCAGCTGATATATCTTCCTATTAAAAAGCAAACTATTTTTCATAGAAAGTTATTTCGAAATTAACATTCGAGGAGCATTAGATAGTATATATCGCACTAAAATGGGTTACCAGATAGAGATGCGGTCCTTGGGATAATCCAGTCTCTCAATGCATCCCAGAAAATAAGGAAGACTGTGTTCACTGTTCCGGGCCAAAACCGCAATGACTACTTTGGGCTTGAGCAGAGATGTCTCGTGCAGAACAGTCTCCATGTCCATGAGTGTATGAATAAAGCCAATCCATGTCTCTAACAGTAAGAGTCCGAACAGAAGCTTTCCAGATGCTCTCAGGTTCGTCATAGCGTCTGAATGTGCAGAGGCATGCCAGACTATAGGATACGGGTGAGAGAGGTGTACACTCACTGACTGGGTAGGTTTGAGTTTGCTTAGCCTACATCAGTAATGCAAAAATCACTCATTTAAGTGAAAGCACAGAAGATGACCTGTTTCAATCACTAAATAAAGGCACACAGCTAAAATTAAAGATTTATTAGTGCACCCAAATTCATAGTACAGAAAAATTGAATGAGCTTTTGTTCTTATGAGGCAGAAATTCAGCCTTTCATAAACATTCAGGTTTGGAATAAACATAGGGGTGATTAGTGGCTAAAATAAAATCAAGTTTAGTAATTGCAATTTCTGTTGAGAATGATAATGCTTTTACATTATCAATGGTTTTTTAGTATAGTACTTTTTACATTTGTTCTGTCAATTTTTTGTTTTTTATATATGAATAGTTTGTTTGCAAAAACAGAGTATTACGTTTTTAATCATTTTCAAAAATCATGTTTTTTCATTGTGCATTCCAATTAATCTCAATCAGTCTGCAGTTGGGTTTTTTGATTCAGTAAAAAAAAAACGAAATACTAACTCAATAAAAACAGGCTAACATCATATTAAAAACATGCTTTTTGCAAAGTAAACTCTTCATATATTATATTTTATATAGGATAAAGTCGAATATAGTTTGGTCTTTCTATTGTCTAAATGTAACAAAATGAAAAAAATCATAAAATTAAAAAAAACATTTTCAATAAACTGCAGGTTCCCTAACTGACAACTTGCCCCAGTAGAATATAACTATGGCTTGATGTATTCAAAAAGTCGCATTAATGAAGAATGACCAGCAGATAGAGAAAGTGATGTGTCTTTAAAATCATGGTTCTGCTGGAATATCAGACTAATATATTATTCTTAGTAGTAGATTCATGTGTATTAGTGAAATATTTATATGACTTATTACCGCTAAAATGAACAGATCACACTGCGTCAAATTCTTTATTTCCAAGCTTAAAGCACTTGACCTTTCAGTGTGATGAATAAACCTGATTGTCATCTCTGTAAAGTTGAGTCTCTATGAACTTTTTTAAAGGTGACTTCCCTTTTTAGAGGGATAGTTCAGCCAGGAATGAAAACTGTCATTGTTTACTCCTCATGTTGTCAAACCTGTATGACTTTCTTTCCTCCGTCTATGTGTGTGTTTATTTTCATATGATGAATGTCGATGCTGTTTGGTTATCAGCATTGATAACCAAATGTGGATGATGTTCATTTTTTAGGTAAACTATGCATTTAACAAAATAATACAAGCACAAAGGTTAAGAAAATTTGTTGGCAGGTGCTTATTATTGTATATTGCTTCCATTATGTTTCCACACAGTGTTACATTAAGCATTAAGCTTTTTTTTTTTTTTTTACATTTTACAGTCAATGTAACTTAATGAATGTAAATATTGCTCATTTTGTTTGTACTAAAGTGATCACAAATGGTTTTCATTGGTGTCCATCCATCCATTTACAACATGAATCATTACAATTATTAAAAAAAGACCAGTGGCAGGTGTTTTAAAAAACCCACAAGTTTTAGGTGTTTTTTATTTATCATTTTTCTGTAAACAATGCATTGCACAAGCCATTCTAGATTTTCTAGCCCAAGGGCCTAATAAGCCAGGCTTATTTCAGTTAGTCTGACTTATTTTGTAACAAATCTACAGACAATAAGGCTGACTTACCAAGATAAGCCTGGCTTGTTCTCTAATCTTGTTTTATGGAACAGCCCCCAGGGTTGGTAGAACAATACCATCTAAAGTGCTTTGTAAACTTTCCGCCTCACATATTTTGCCCATAATTTGCATCAGTGCTTGACCCAGGAACGTGGCAGAATCCGGATCATGGCTTTGCTGTCACGGGTCATGAGACGTGTAACCTGATCCAAGGTCAGTCCAGTCACGATTTCCCCATTGACTTCTAGAATCTCATCTCCAACACCCAGGAGTCCAGTGTAGATGTTCTCCGTGGCACTGTCTCCGACCCGTTCCACGTATATACCTATGAAACCAGCAGAGCTGATTTAAATACCTCAAAATTATTTAAAAGATCTCAGATACTGTTTTTTATAGTGTCATGAAAACAAATGCGGAGGAAGTGGAAGTCTAACCTGAGTCAGGTCTTCCTTTGCCCCGGGAGATGACGAAACCGAAGGGTCTATTGTTGGCAGGTCTGGTAAGCTCTATCAGTAAAGTCCCGTCAGGAAAGGCCTGCACCAGCCGCCCGAGTGGACCGGCTCCTCGAGAATCCTCTAGTGACCCCTCTATGTGCTCTTCCTTCTGAAGCTCCCTGAAACACAACAGCTTGATCAGAAAACCAACATATCCAACATGGCTTTAAGAGATCACATAGCCGAGGCTAAAATGTGTTTATTGCTAAAAATGTATGAAGACTTTATCACACACACGGTATAACAGACCTTGGTGCTAAACTCATTAGCAGTGGTAACTCTCCTAAAATAGTGGAACGTTCAAACTTCCTCTTCGGGGACTGTAGACTCTGGACTGACGATGCTTTACGTAACTGAGCCAAAGGAGACTCCTGAAGGCAGAGAGCAACATCACAGTTTTGAAACAAAAGATTGTTAGAGATTCTACATTAACATACATAAACTATTAGATTTGACTTGGATCCTGACATTACATGGACATTATAATTTACATTAATATACCTAAATTTTTTTGATGTTACTAAGTCTTTTTATTAAAGTCAATCTCACAAATTCTTATCAAATTTTATCTCAAAAGCATGTTTATTAATTTTCACATCTGTTTTATTTGTTTATATTTTCGGGGGAAAATGCTCACCAAAGATGCATTTATTTAATCAGAAGTAAAAACTGTAATATTATTACATTTTAAAAAACAGCAATTTATTCATTTTAAGCATTCTCATTCTCGCACTTTATTGTTAAAATCAGTCTCTCTTAGTTAGCATCTGCCAGTGTGAATTAGCATTTAGGATTCTATTTTCTATAACCTAATTTCTACAGCAAGGAAATTCAGTAAACATGCATCTAAAGTCAACTTGCCTCTTCAAATAGAAAGCAGTTGCTTCTATTTTGTTCTGTTTGGTCCACAATACGTATATGTTGCAAGTCTCAAGATGCATTGTGGTCAGCAGAAAATCTATGTAGCTGCCATTAGATGCAACTTATTTATTTGATTCATAAAAGGTCAATAGTTAAGAGGCTAAGAAGAATAATCATTAGAATTAATAAGTAATATATTTTATTTTTGTTAATACATGTTAATTATTTTCATTTTGTACTACTAAAATTCATAAAAAAGGTGGAACGTTTTTCTTTTTTTGTTTCTCGTGGGAATTGTTTAATTATGACAATCAAGAGTTTCCGGGGCCCTGCAGCGATGTAGCCACACGAGGTGCTGCATTAGTTTCACTTCATTAAGAGAGTTTAATTAAAGAGGTGTAAGAAGTATGAAGGAGGAAGAAACCATAACCAAGTTTAAGTTTATTCCTCTTGAGTCAGAGAGGCCAATGAGGTATGTGTTAACGTGTTTTTTGCTGTATGTGTATAAGTTAAGTTACTGTGTTTTAATGTATAAGTAGAAAATTAAGTGTATTTCTTTACATGTAGAATGTGCACTTTATTTTCGTTGTATGTATTTCGTTTATAATGTGTACTTTTAGTTTTTAGTTTTAGGTTTATTTAAGTTATTTCGTAGTTCTGACGGCATTGTTGGGACTTGACTGTAAAAGACGTCGTCCAAATAAATGTCAGTGAATCCAAGAACGACCTGAGCTTTTGCTTAAACTCGAGGGGAGTAACAATCTTCATGATATGTTTTGCAATTTCATTAAAGAAAGCCAGAGAGGCAGTGCTACTGTTGGTGGACTCTCTAACTCTGTAAAGGTGAGAACTCACTGTATGGAGTGACTGGAGAGAGGGGGTTCTCTTGAGAGGGACCAGGCCTCTGTGTGTAGAACTTGGGGAGGCAGAAGTGTAGCGTGCAGTCGGGGAACACAGGTGCTCCATGCTGTTGGACCGGCTTCCCTTTACTAGCTTACCCATACTGTTCAGTCCCATGGCTGAGAAAAAGCGACGGAGGGATAGCTTAGGACGTCCTTCTCGCTCCCCTGCTCTCCTACACATAGGAAAAAGTAGTAGTCCATAATGAAAGCTGCAAAACGACTACAGGATGTTTATCTTATACTTAAAGTTATGTAAATTCTAAAAATGTTGCGTGTGTGTTTTTTTAACCCAAACACTACGTTTAGCGTCTTAATTGGGTTATTTACACAATGTTGGTAATTTTTGGCTAACCGTATTTCAGGTTAGCGGCTTCATTTATAGAAACAATGCAGCTTAACACATCTACCTAACTGCTGGTTTATCAAGCACATGGATAATTTTTAAAGAACACTTCACTATTATTGAAAAAAGACTAATTTTCCAACCCCCTAGAGTTTAACAGTTGAGTTTTACCGCTTTTAAATCCATTTAACCGATGATTGTTCCTGCTGCACCTAAGTTCCTTGATTATTAAACCAGAATGAAAGTATAGTTCCTAGCCATATCGACCTAGAAAACCACAACTTTGAATGTTAGTACATGATGTGACTACAGAAGAGACAAGTTGAACACGAGAGGAGTGAACACACAAATTTACAGTGTTTTGATTAATAAAGTGCTATTTTTGTACAATTACTTGAAGAATATCATGTTATACTTCAAAACAATATTAATATGCTGGGATATTTTTAAACTGATGCTTTTGAATGTTAGCATCACACATATCCAGTTTCATATCTATGTGTTTTCTTAGAGGGTAGGTAGCTCACAGAGTACAGAGATCTACTTGAGAGGAGAGGAGCTTCATTTTAAATTCTGTGTAACTGTTCATCAAAACTGTATGGAAGCAAGTTGAAATGGCACGAATGCATCAACAAATGTGTTTTTATATCAGTTTTGCATTTGTTAAAACTTATCGGGTAGGTATAGAGTGTAGGGCATATTTCCAACATGATAGAGCATTAACTTTTAGCAACAGTCCACGGATATTTCAATTCTAAACCACAGCAATTCATACCTATATCAACATAATAAATGTGCCAGGGCTCACATATTAAAACCTCTCATTTCTCTTTTAAACTGTGATAAAACGTGCAGTAAAGCATGTAAAAATGGTGTTGCGCAAAATGTGCACAGAGGTACAAATTTTTATATTTTTATTTTTCTGCAGAGTTTAGCTCCAACCCTAATCAACCACCTAACCAAGGTCTTCAGGATTGATGGAAAGTTAAAGGCAGGTAAGTTTGTTTAAGGTTACAGCTAAACTTCTCAGGAAAGTGGATCTAAAGGGCCAGAGTTGAGAACCTCTGTCTTCAGATATAGCTTACCTAGACACAACTAAACTGTCATCCCAATGTATTTCTGCTTTTCGGTGCTCTGCTCTCAGAAGTTCTGCCCTCAGGTCTTCTGCTTTGGATGCACCCATAGCTCTTAAAGCCGGGCGGCAATCTGAGGGAACAGGTGCTGTTCCTCTTGGATCTCTGCAGACACCCTCACCTGCCAAATGACCTTATGCACAACAAAAGAATGAGCAAAAAAATGTAGGAATCAATAAACTAGTTCTGAATCATGCAGATGGAGCATCTCCCTTAAGGTGCTTTTCCACTGCATGGTACGGCACTGGACAGTTCAGTATAGCTCATTTTCCGGGGGGTTTTCAGCTAGGTACAGTAACTGGTACCTTTTTCAGTACCACCTCGACTGAGTTTCCAACTTAGCCGTACCATTACCAAAATGTGATGTGTAAACCCTGCTGACTACTGATTAGCCGAAGACAATCAGTACTATCTACGCAGGTTAGTGCAAGTTGCAAGTTTTTTGAACATGCGACATGAGACACCAGACCTGGTAGATTAAAATCAGCCCAGCCAAGGAAGGAACAAATAAAACTTTTTTTGAACAAATGCAACTCACTTGAATTAAAGGAAGTGCAGATGTTCCTCTTGTTGATAGTGGAGGAGCTGATCAAGCAATGTGCAATATGTATAATCTTGCCCACTCTAAAGCGGTACTAAACTGTAGTGGAAACCGAGCCGTGCTGAGTCGTATCACACAGTGGGAAGCACCATTAGCACATCGAAAGAAGAATATCAGCAGAACCCTAGGTGTGACTTCCTGACCAATTTATTTTGAGTCACATAGTGGGATGCCACATTTTATCAACCAGGCAAACTTACCTGTGACTAGGTCACCTGCAGAGTCCCATATTTTTAGAGTCTGGAGGTCTGTGGTCAGCATAGATGAGGAATACCTGAGAGAGGATGGTCTGTTGAAGGAAGTCAGTCCTGAGGTGACTGGATGAACCTGAGGGGAGGCACTGAGAGTGATACTGAGGTGCTCTTCAGGCAGTATGTTTTCATGGTGAGAGCTACCATCTAGCTTATGGTCAAGGTGAATTAGGCGGTACTGAACTGAGGGCATTAGTTTGACCACCCGTTGCCCTGTCGGACGACTCTTGGAACTTGATTTCAGGGCCGATTTGATGGGATGATGGAGGGGAGAGTCCTTGACATTGCTAGAGAGATCCTTATTCTCAAGGTCAGTAGATATTTCCGTTGTACCTTGTTCAGGCGTCTTCAATTTAGAGCGAGTAGTTTTATCCTCCAGGCTTGACCTGGTTTTGGAGTTCCTTCTCTGAGCCCATAGATTTTGATTTTGAGCATACGGACCATTAGTGCTTTCAACTCTGCTTTCTCCTTTCCTGCTCCTTCTTCGAAGCTTCCCAAAAGCTGACGTGTTCTCACCTGCACCTCCTACACCTCCCCGCCCTACACTTTCTGGCAGGCTGACACCTCCAGTGAAAGTTACACTCTTCATGAAGGTCGGGTGGGTGGTTTGGCGGCATGACTGGCCTGGCGTAACCCGTCGGGGGGCAGCCTTGTCTTGAGAATCTACTATACCGTGTGTTGGCTGGGAATGGCAATCTTGGTTCTGTGGAGGTCCCAAGATGCTTCCACAGGTTTCACATGTCCTAAACATATCGTCCTTTGACACCATGGCAGCCAGACACTCTCCTTCCTTGGTTAATATTGCAACAGGGATACCAACGTTTACCCAGTTTATTGCCGTCCCTCTGCTTTCCTCTGGGATGTTGTATACTGGATCTGCTTTTAGCTGTTGGGTAGAGTGGGATTTCTCAGCTACCACTGGCCCGCGTTCACGCACACGCTCCAGGTATCGTCGCTCAGCCTCCTTCTCCGACTCGTCCTCAAAACGTACTCGCGTGGGCGATTGGCCATACCGCACCCCACACTCATGGTTCCTTCCCCGAATGTCTGGTGACTGGAGAGGTGAAGTAACCTCCTCTTGAGCCGTGACAAGAACAGCACTGTGCAGTGTAGTTGACACACTGATTGGTAAAACCTCCCTATAAAGCAGATACAAGAGCTTTTACAGAACACCTGGAGATCTGCAATCAGTATATGTATCATTTCATTATCTGTATTACATCACTGCATAACGTTATATAATTATCATTCAAACCTGAATAAAAACAAACAGCAAATGCATTATTTGTTTAAAGTTAAATAGATTAATACGAATGAAGGCTTTTGATTTATTTGATCATCAGCTTGTGACAGGATTAATAATAATGCTTGCCAAATATGTGTTATATGAAGTACACATGATCATATAACACAGGAACACAACTCAAAATGAACTGCTTAAATAAACATTCCTGGGTATCTTAGGATATGGGTCACGATTTTAGAGGGGATTGCTTTGGTTTGTTCAAAGTAAAAAAAATTGTAGTAGATGACTTTTTAAAAGACAACCGTGATGTGAGACAACAACAAGAAGGTAGTTGAAAGTGTTGGGGTGACTTACAGGCCCTCTCTTTGACCAAGACAGGTGGGGGTTTCACTCTTAGGGTTTTGAGAACGTGCTTTAAATCGAGCTCTTTCCAACAGACGCTTTGCTTGTTCATGACGTGGACTAAGAGTTACTTCAGCAGTAGAGATCAGTGGTCTGTCCAAAGTAGAAAAAAACATTTTACACTTTCCTCAGTAAGTGTCATGATTATTCAAAAAGCTATGATTGCTTTTCTCAAATGTTTTCATGTCTCCACAGCCATACAAAAGGCTTACATTAGACTGTCAATATTACAAACTTGCATACTTCCCACAAATCAAAAATAAACATACAGAATGTCAGAAGCTTAAATCTGTCTTACGTAATCTCTTTCATGGGCATGTTATGTGCAAGCCCTAATCTTTAAATGAAGAGATGTGTGTCTTTCTCATGGATTTGTATTCTGACAGAGGTCTATCACAGCTGAGTGCAAACGAACAACCATATTCAATAATGTGCTTGATTGAGGACAGTGTGTCTTACCTATAGGTAAACACAAGGTCCTTTGGGATGATTGCGGTGTCCCATTCACCTACTTTGTAGGGAGGTAAATCTGTATAAAAAAACATACTGTTGAAGAATAATGAACCCAATACGCATTAATAATGTGCAAACACATTTCTGTAATTTTGGCCATCCGCTACAGAACTCAGTCTCAATATCTGATAATTCCATTCAACAGGATGCTACGTGCAAGTTGAAGAATAGTACAAACACACTGAACCAATATCCTGTACTTCTGCTGTTACACAACACTCCAGAAAACCAAGCTGGCAGATTTCAGTCTATCTATCCCTACGTTGTGCGGTATTAAAACACTATTATCTCTACTGCTCCACTTTCTCCCAAATCCTTCCCCCTCATCTGTAATTATGATGACAGGCAGCCACATCTGTTCTGAGAGATCATACCAACCTCCCTGCTGTGAGTTTTGGCTCAGTGACCCATGGGTGATTAATGCTGGTTAAATCATAAATACAGTGAAAAACTGCACAAGTTAATTAAACGAACACAAACAGATTTTTTTAAAGAATGCTTGGATTCAAACAAGATTGGGCCCCATTCACTTTAATTGCAGAGACAAATAAAAAAACACTAAGAGATTTAGTTTTTTAAATTTCCTTTTTTTGTGTTACATCATGAGATAAGAATGTTCATTCTTGGATGAACTATTCTTTAATCTAAAGCCTTACCTCTGTGTGGCTCCTTTGGTGGTTGATACTCTCCCTCCGGAGACTTCATAGAAGTATTGATCTCAATAGAATCGACTTGATATTTGTTTATGTATGTCTTGTTCATCTCAACTTTCTCTCCAACAGACAAAGACTCTCCTACTAAACACACAGTCTCCCAACTGTCTCCCTTCCACAGCCCACCAACTGGATCTGCTGTTGCAATCTTCTTCTGGAGACACCTATGAAAAGCACTTTCCAAGCTGTCAGACCTCTGCAGCTGCTTGTGAATAGCACCCACAGTCTTTAGTTTTGGCTTCCGTTTCGGACCCTCCTCAGTTGTGAATATCACATCCTTTGGAGCTGCCAGTGTGGAAGAACTCTCTGAATTAAGAATTAATGTCTCTGGTCGAGCCACTCGCCAAAACCCTTTGGGAGGAGCCCAGTGCCTGGGAGAAGATGTTGTTGGCTTCATTGCGATGTCTCCTGGAGGCTCACCTGCTACACCCACTGCAATGTTCTCCAGGCTAGACCCTTCACAAAGCCCGCGGGACATTTCTGGTGCACTTTGAGATATGCTGTCTTTCACAATTTGGTTGCATGTCTCTTTTTCTCCTTGTATCCTCGAGTTGGGTTCCAGCACTTCTTTATCGCTGGCTTTTGGCTTTTTGGTGTATTCTGTTTGACAAGTAGACAGCGTTTTGTCATCTTGGTGTTTCTTCTCTGAGTCTTCTGTGGAACCCTTGGGTGATAGATCATCTCTTTCCCTCCCCTTTAACTTTTTCTGGGACACTGCTTTGACTTTAGTTTGCAGGGCAGAAACGGCTGAACCCGGGGCAGGGGAGCAGGTGGGGAGTAATGCTTTGGATTTTAAAATATTGGCGGAGGGTCCACCTTGAGGATCAACTGGTATCTCACCACTTTGGTCTGCCAGACTTCTTAGTAATTGTGTTTTAGAGAGATCCTCTGTCTCCTCATCCATTTTCACACTTTAAAGAAAAAAAAAAGCCAGACACAAATTTAAACAAGATGAAGAGGAGGGTTTTGCAGAGCTGCTGTTTATGGATTCCATGTTAGTAGATTAAATATTCCTGAATCCCTCTTACGCACAACAAACTATGTAAGAGTTTGCGTAATACCAATACTGTCATAGTGTTAGATTATCCACAACAAGAGCTTTAAAAGGAAGATAGGTTTATGAGTAGGTCACACTGTTGAAGATAATGAAACTATATCACAATAGATGTATATATACTGAATTGACTGTTAGAGACTCAGGCCTTAATAGAAAACTAATCTGATAATTTACTAACACCGGTTTCTGAACTGCAGAATAAATAGACATATTGTATTTACTACAAGTTATGAGACATAAAATATTGCATTTCTGCAGAGATGATATACAGAAGGATGCAAGCAAATAAGATGAAAAGATAAAATGAAATATTGGTTAAAATAAATATGTCAATATCAATGTCATTACATTCTTATTACATAATATTGACCTCATTCATGATATAATATATACTGTTTGACATCTTACCTTACTTTCACTGATGGTCCATTCGAGTCTGTTACATTTTACAGGTTCAGTTGAATAAATCGTACTGACCCAACATGCAGAATCATTCCTGTCTGTCCTTGCCCAGTAATACTTGAATGGCCGAAACCAGCAACAAACGCTACTCGTTGATATGAGGATTTACTCCCATGATGCTACTCTTCATTCAGCTGTCACCAGCACCTATCACTGCGTATCCACTGGCGGTAGATTCCATCTCTAACCTATGAGCGCTCGCTCAATATTCATGATTGGTCTGTTAATCCTCACAGAAATCAGACGGATTAGACAAAAATGGAAAATAAATGCGTACTTTAATTCCTTTGATGTCAACTGCAGCATTTCATTGCATAAGTTTGTACAATCCACAGAAATGCTATTTAAAAAGTGCACTCAGTATGTAAAGGCCACGTTTGATAGATCAGGTTTTTTAAGAGATGCTAGTGATTGCAGTTGTACAAAAAGATAATCTATCTGGGAAACTTGAACATTTTCCAGTGTTGATAAATACAAAAAAAAATGTATACCGTGTACTAAATTATTGTTTTATTATCATAATATTTATGAGGCTGTATTATATCAGCAGCACAAAGACAAACTCACTCCACTCACTCTTACTCCATTTGTATACATTACATATGCCATAAAAAATAATCTGTAAAATTTAAAATATTCATGTTAGACAATTAGATCAGAAGCTAATACTTTGTAATGTAAACTAGATACAGGCCTATATTTGGGTAAAAAAATAATGGCATAAAATATTTTCCAAATCTTTTTAACAATTAATATGAATAATTCTTATAAAATTGTTAGTGTGTTTATATGTTTTTGTATGTTTCAGTTTAGTTTATACTTTTTCACAAGATGTTCACATGTATTTTACATGTAATTTTTTGTTTTACTGTAATTTGGCTTGGTATGAAAAATAATTATACATCTTTAATTAATATTAAACATCTATTGTTGTTATGCACATTATGGCACATGCAAGCTCAAACATGCATCAAGCACATCCGCCTCAGCTTCAGTTTTAACTTTCGTCATGCAATTTCTGGCTTTAAAATTTGTCAGCCATCAAATGTGAGGAAGCATATTATATGGAAGCTAAGTTTATTTATTTTTTATTCATTATTTGTCTGTTTTGATGCAACCCTTAGTTGTCTGTATACTATATTGGTTGAGTGAAAATTAAATCAGTGGTATTCATTTAATATTTATGAATCAGTATTTGCTCTAATCTCTGGTTTCACAGACAAAGTTAAGCCAAGTCCCAGACTAAAATGTAACTCTGAGCTGTTTCAACTAAAATAAACTTGCACTAATTGATCTTAATCTTATAATACTGAAATTAATTATTATAGTATAAATTATATGAATAAACATACAGTGAGGTCAATAAGTATTAGATCACCCTGTGCTTTTGCAAGTTCTCTTACTTTGAAATCATGAAGGGGTCTACAATTTTCTCTAAAAAGAAAAATACGGAAATCACATTGTATGATTTTTTTAACAATTTATTTGGGAATTACTGTGTCAAATAAGTATTTGATCTCTATCAGGCAGATTTCTGACCCTCAAGGACCTGTTACTTGGCTTTATAATAGTCTAGCTACACTCTGCTCATGATTCTAAATTAGTAGCACCTGTTTGAGGTTGTTAGTTGTCATAAAAAGCACCTGTGCACCCTTTAATCAACCAAAGTCTAAGTAGCAACATGGGCAAAACCAAAGAGCTGTCAAAAGACACAGGAGAAAAAATTGTAGACCTTCACAAAGATGGAAAGGGCTGCAGGGCAATTGCCAAGCAGCTTGGTGAAAAAGAACAACTATTGGAGCAATTGTCAGAAAACGGAAGAGGCTAATGATGACTGTCAATGTCCCTCAGACTGGGGCCCCATGGAAGATCTCTCCCTGAATTGTGAAGAATCAGCCCAGAACTATACAGGAGGAGCTGGTCAATCCCATGAAGAGAGCTGGGACCATAGTTTCCAAGGCTACTATCCATAATACACTAAGACGTCATGGTTTAAAATCTTGCATCGCACAGAAGGTTCCCCTGCTCAAGTCAGCCCATGTCCAGACCCCTCTGAAGTTTGCCAGGGGTTTTGCCAGGAGTTATGGGAGAAAGTCCTGTGGTCAGACGAGACCAAAGTAGAACATTTTGGTCTTAACTCCGTTCGCCATGTTTGGAGGATAGATAATTATGAGTATAATCACAATAATACCATACCTACAGTGAAGCATGGGGCTGGAACCATCATGCTTTGGGGGTGTTTTTCGGCACAAGGGGACAGGAAGACTGCACTGTACTAAGGAGAGGGTGAACTGGGCCATGTATTGTGAAATATTGGGCAAAAACCTCCTTCCCTCAGTAACAGCATTAAAGATGGGTCATGGCTGGGTGATAATGACCCAAAACACACAGCCAGGAAAACCAAGGAGTGGCTCCGTAAGAAGCATATCAAGGTTCTGGAGTCTCCTAGCAAGTCTCGCCCCGAACCTGACAGATCTAGAGAAGATCTGTATGGAGGAGTGGGCCAAAATCTCTCCTGCAGTGTGTGCAAACCAGGGGCCTGTACCATGAAGCCGGATTAGCTGGCTAGCCAGGTAAGTTTAAGTTTAGTTTGCACCAATCCTGGGTTTTA
>JAUCNO010000663.1:14050203-14071623 GCA_032353835.1 Enteromius viviparus
AGGCCAAGTGATTAGCACACCTGATTCTGATCATTTGAATGGGTGAGCGAAAACTTTTGGTAATATAGTGTATATATGTATATATAAATATATATATATATATATATATATATATATAAAAGACTAAAATATAATATCACTCATTGATAGGGATAGAGCTTTTAGGGACAATGCTGCTAGATAAACATGTTGCTTCTAAGAAATAACTTTTACACTTTCTTGTTTAGAGTGTAACTTAACAGTGTGCGCAATAACATATGCATCAGCCTTCATCACGTTTTCCCCCAAAACCTCGGACCGTTTAGAAAAATGCTTACGCTTACAACACTGTCTAGCTGTGTCTTATGTTTCATGCTTCTCTCCACCTGCGGAGACGTCGCGTGGTGTCTCGTGCACCTGCGTCATGAGCAGCCGTGGGGAGACGACAGGAAGGAGCGCGGCCTAACGCTATCCGTCACTTTTATATTTGTCCGAGCTACGCCGTGACTTCACCGCTCTGTCCTTGACAGGATCACAGACACTGCCAAGGCTTCCAACATTGAGCGGACGGAGGCGGGCTACGAGAGCATGGCCCACTTCATCATCAACACGGAGGATGTGGCCGAAACGCTCAGAGGCATCGACTTCCAAACAGGTAACGGCTTCACAGCTATGCCGACACCATCTTAGTCACAAATACATGTCTATTTGCGTCTGCAAGTTGAAGGTGCTTTGCGGTATATTTAGGAAATGAGGCATGTACATTTGTTGCAGGTGAAGATGGGGAAGACAGCGGTGATGAAGGCCCTGAAGATCTGACCACCTCACCTGGTCAGACTGGTGAATCAGGGAGACGCATATAACTTGTTTTTAAACCCAAGGTTAGTTTCAAAGAGGATGTTTCCTTAAAGGAACAATTCACCCCAAAACTAATTGTTGTTCCAAACCTCTCTCTTCTGTGGAATCAAACACCAATGGGGTCCAGTGAGATAAAACCCCCCCAGATATTTCTGAAAATACATTGGAAATAACCTTTAACCTTTCTGTTACGCAAAAGGTATGAATGACATGGTTCTTTAGAGAACCTTTGACTGAATGGTTCTTTGTGGAACCAAAAAATATTTCTTATGGTATTTCTGTGAAGAACCTTTCAAGCACCTTTATTTTTAAAAGTGTATTGTACATAATTCGTTAACCACCTTCTGACATTTATTTGTACATTTTTAGAAAGTACAAGGCCTTTTAGTATAATTCTGAAAACATCCACCTTCTGGTACATGTGTCAAATCTGTCAATCATCATTGCATCGTATCCTGTGACCCCCACAATGCAAATTACAGAGCTTAATCATAAAATGAAACATTGAAATGTCATCAAGTAGTCTGTTATTCTGTGTTGAAACTCATACTGATATACTGTACATTACAAGCTGTTTTTTGCCATATAAATATCAGCAACAGTGCTAAATTGCATAGTTTTGCTCAGTTTGGTCTTCAACCATTTTAATCCCCAAGTATGACATCTATATTCTCCTATATCTTATCATATGAGACAAAAAAAGTCTCAAATCTGATACTTAACAAAAAACAAATGCAATTTGCAACAAATTTCATAAACCAGACTTTACAGGGTTAAACTATTACTGTGGCAGACATCCCATCCTGATGATGTGATGATTCTTGGCAACATGGACACTCATTGTGTTATTGAGTACGCTCGTCATCTTCCAACAAACCCTATTAAAGATTCGCTGACTAAAGCCTCTGTAAGGCCGTCATGAACACTCGGATCTGTTTTAATCTCTTTTATAAAAATAAAATACTTTGGACATATTTAATGAGGATGTACATACAGTGTATATAAAACAAAATAGCACATTATTCTAAGGAAATATGGCAAAATGTAATTTTGAAGTAAAAGATTTTACAAAAGTTTGGTTTAAATTATAAAAAAACATATAGTGACTAAATATTAGTGGTGGGCCGTTATCGGCGTTAACGCGAGACTCTTATCGCCGTAATTTCGAAGTTGGGTTGGAGTTTATACTACAAGCTATGGTGACTTTCACCAAGTTTTCCTCTTTCATTAATAGATTGTTTCATCTTGCAGTGTAAATGTGTTTAAATTCCTCAAAAAGGAAAAAAGTGAATGAAAGTTTAAAAGCATGTGATTGGCTGCTTATTGCTGATGTCACACTTTCATGTGCATGTGCTACATTAACTCAGGATCAAGTCTGAGTTGACAGATTAAGTTGATAATTAGCTTCACGGTACCAACAAACCCAGATAGGAGTGGTTTGGTTTTGTCAACTCAAAACTAATCCTGTAACTCTGAGTTTGTTTAGTCACCATCATGGTACAGGCCCCTGGTGAAGAACAACAGGAACCGTTTGACCTCTGTAATTGTTAACAAAGGCTTCTGTACCAAATATTAAAGATTTTTGACTCAAGTGATCAAATACTTATTTGACACAGTAATTCCCAAATAAATTATTTAATCATACAATGTGATTTCCGGATTTTTCTTTTTAGATTCTGTCTCTCACAGTAGAAATGCACCTATGCTTGTAGATCCCTCCATGATTCTAAGTAAGAGAACTTGCACACAGATGTGTGTCTGGATCACATCTGGCACATACTTCACCCACAATAAATAATAATTTACAGTTTATGTCAAAATGTTATGTTTCATCTCACAATTAATGATCAGGGTTTTCAATTATTACCCAATAATATATGT
Source organism: Enteromius viviparus (assembly GCA_032353835.1). Taxonomy (NCBI): domain Eukaryota; kingdom Metazoa; phylum Chordata; class Actinopteri; order Cypriniformes; family Cyprinidae; genus Enteromius; species Enteromius viviparus. Next base: position 14,052,922 of record JAUCNO010000663.1, read on the forward strand.
GTTATTACGTCAAAATTTCGACATTTTGTATCGTACTTTTACTTTTTGTCATAATTATGACTTACCAAAGCATTGTTTTCATTTGTGGCGGAAATGAACTCCCATAGCTGCATGTGTTTCAACTTGAGCCCGACTGCAGTGCGCTTCTCCGCCAGAGGAGGCGCCTCGGTACTCAATAGTTTCTTCTCTTTCTCGATCAGCTCGAGTGCCGCTGCTGGCTGTTGCTGGCAGTTTTACGCGAGGAACTCCCGAGCTACTTCGGCAACCCGTTATAACGGTCGACATGGCGACCGAGGAAATAATCAAGCGTTTTCTTAAGAAAAGATGAAGATAGCCGATACACAGTAAGAATGAGTGAGTGAGTGTGCATTTGTTATTTTGCGCCTGTGGCTTGCAAAGAAGCGCTTTTTGCGTGCATTATGTGCTCGTTTCTGGGTGTGGACCGCACACGGCTGCTAACGGCTAATCTGATAGCACGCTTGCAACGCTTAGCCGCCCGGCTAGCCTAGTGTAGCTTTGACTTGAGGTATTTTTTGTGTTTTTAATCTGGTTTGGGCGCTTACTTTATGGTTAGTTCGTGTAATGTGCAGATTTTGGCGTTGTCTTTGTCAGTAATTTGAATTTCAGCCGAGTACTGGATTTAAATGGCAATTCGGTATTCAGTGTAACGTTAACGTTAGCTTATTAGCTTAGGGAGCTGAACTGAATGCTGTGTTTACACGGGCCTCCGCTTACAAAAATAGCTATTTACAGTAATCCACGTGATTATGTATTTGCATCTATTCTTAGCTCATGTCATGTTTCCGCTAACGTTACAATGTTTTAAAAGCGGGGTGGATAATTATCTATTGTTTTGATCAGGTTCAGCGGTTGCTGTGTTACATAATCGCGGGATCTCTTGTGGTTTCGCCTAAACAGATATCCCATAAAATCGCACATTTCGCATTATCCTGTGGTTTACGCTCATTTCACCTCACACATTAGGAAACACCATTTGAAGTCGATTTAACCGCAATCTATAACTTAATTTAAGACTGTATATTTGCTGTTAGCAGCTTCAGTCCAGATAAAGCCAGTGAGCATTGTGTTAGCTCGATAGCTAATGGAGATGGGCAACGGAGCACAATAATAAATTTAACCATTATGGTTTATTTTGAGCAGGTAAATTGTGTTAGTTGTACGGATCGTTCATACGAGTAAATGTAATGCTTATAACGTTACATTTAAAATTGCTTGAACGATATGAAGTTGGGTTTATTGACAGGCGAGTTAACGTTAGCTGTGGGTAGCCTGTTTGCTTAAGGGCAAAACACCACAGGTAACAATTTTAACCACATAAAATCATATTTTTCTCTTCAGATAATTGATTTATAATGCAAGTTATCTAAAATGTCGTGTTTAAACGTGCCGATTAACCATTGTCTAATTAAATATGCACTAATTATCATACATTGCACAGAGCAAATTCTGGATAAACCAAGGTTCAAAATTTGCGTTTCATTAAGTTGACCAACTTTTTTTACAGAGAGAGTGCTTTCAATCTGTTTGCCAGTCCACAAATTTAAAAAATCCGTTCAACTGCAAGGGGAAAAATATACATTATCAAACTTGTTTTTGAATACCTTTTATAATATAGATAGCAATATACCGGTAAAGTTTGGAATAAGTGCTGCTGATTGGCTTCGTAAATAAGCAAAATAATTTTAAGAGAATGCTTTACTTTAAACGTGTATTTTATTTGAAATCTGCATATGTGGAAAGAAATAAGAAATTAGATGTGTGTTCTGGATGTTTTCTTTCCACTTATCCGAAAGAAGAAATATTATAGAAGCAGAATAGGCCAAACTCTTAAAATCGACTCTTTGTATTAAAACAAACAAACCAACCAAAAACATTGCTTTTGAGAAATGAAGAAATAATTTAGCCTCAATAGAGTTTAATTTATTCTTATAATAAATGTTTAAACTGTGGTCTTTTTGTTTGTTTGGGTAGCAACAGCTGCTAGATGTGGTTGGTTGACAATGCGCTGGTCGGGTTCTGTATTTTACAGTGTAATTGTGTTGGTTAATAATGTGCATCATGTGAACCCACTACTACTGTTTTCTAATTTCCATATTTGTCAGATTAATCAACCAAATCTCTTTTGTTCCAGGTTTCAGGTTTCACACCATGTGATGATCACCCGGGACGTGTAAACTTATTTAAGAACTCCTGTGTTCAGAAGATTTTTTGATTCCAGTGGAATCTTTCTTTTTTTTCCCCCCCATCTATTATTCCCTTTTTGTTAAATGACACGCCCAGTCGCACGCACACCCAAGAGAAACCCCCCCACCCGTGTTTACATGTAGAACAACCTTGCTACGATGCCTGTACAAGCTCCACAATGGACAGAGTTTTTACTGTGCCCCATATGCACCCAGACGTTCGAGGAGACGGTGCGTCGGCCCATCAGTCTGGGTTGTGGCCACACCGTTTGCAAGATGTGCCTCAACAAGCTGCACCGCAAGGCTTGTCCCTTTGACCAGACGGCCATCAATACTGACATCGAGCAGCTGCCCGTCAACTCGGCCCTGCTACAGCTGGTCGGGGGTCAGGTGAGGCGCTTCAACCCTGTTGTGTTTTTTTTTTTTTTTAAAGCTTTTTGGTGGTAAAGGGCCACTCACTGATTATTTTCCTGTGTTTTGGTTTAGTTTTTTCAGTTTAATCACCATTCTATAACAATGTTCTTGACTGAAGAACATGTCACTCCTTCATAGAGATCACACAAAAACATTCAGGAGCACAGAAACCCTGTGTAAACACTACTGACATGAAATATAATGATGTTGTAATGACATTATAATTTAGAATGACATTGTACATTTGAAGTAAATAAATTTGCAACTGTAGGAAATTCACATGCACCGGTTTTCTCTCTATTAAATTATTTTTTTTTACATTTCTTCACCCCAGTGTCTGATTTATAGCTACATCCAAAGACTCAAAAACAAAATAACATTGCATGGTTTCTTGCAAGGCGTTCGTTCAGATCTATGAATTTTCTTACACATACATAATTTTTTTGTGCAGATTACATTAACATTAAACAACATGACATCCTTGAGCACAGAAAGCACAATTGTTCACAAAAATTCATGAAGTTGCAGTCAGCTTAGTATATGCCAACTAAGCATGTTTCCCCAACAAAGATAAAAATATATACCCAGTCTGCAGTTTGCTGGGGAAAAAAAGCAGTATTTTATGCTTTCATATTTTTCTTTATATTCCAAAGCAGCTGATTATATTTAAAGTTTGGAAGAGAGTTCATATCTTCCACACAAGCAAGACTTTAAATCTACAAACTAAATTAACAGCGTATGTAAATTGCATTCTACAGATAAACTTTACATTCCTTACCTTGCCTAATAAAATCAAATACGATGAGAGATACAGATAAATTAGATAAGTAGACTAGATACTTTTGAAGGCTACAAACACTGGTAGTTAGCGTTAAAATTACTAATAAAAGTCTGTATACCTTAAATAAAGATGAGCCTGAGAATGAGTGATTGTTTGTGTAGTTCATATTTTCATTTGTGGCTAAAGTCGTCTTTTCCTCTCAGGTGCCCAAACAGCAACCTGTGGCGCTCATTACGTGTCCAGAGGACACCAAGCATTATGATGAGGCACGGCAGTGCGTTGAGGAGCTGGCCCTCTACCTCAAACCCCTCAGCAGTGCACGAGGTAACTCATATGCTCTTACAAGTAGTGATGCAGTTCATTGCATTTAATTTTTTTTTTTTTTTTGTAGACATCAGAATTTTCTTTTGGCCAAAAAGGAATAGTTTATATAATAATCAGCATTCAAATAAAAGTTTTATGCAAAAATGTACATTTTTATATTAAGTCAGTTTTATATCAATGTTATGTTTCTACTTCAGTTTATTATTGAAATATAAGCATTTAAAGTGCAGCTGTAATAGTAATATTAAAGTGTAATAGCTGTAAACATGTTTTCATGAATTTGTATTGTAGTGCTCATATTTGCAAAATGCTCCTCTGTATAACTATAATATATAACTCTCATTTTACCTGAAGATTGAGTCATAGTATCAATGCCAAAAAAAATCATCCTCACATTTGTATTTTGTCTTTTTTAATGGTGTGAATTTTATCTAATGCCAAGAAAGACAGAATAATGGGTATGCCAGGTGATGGATGCTTATTTTTTGGCTATGTCTAGGAGTGGGGTTGAGTAATGCTGCTCAGAGCATGCTGAGCCGCCCCATGCAGAGGAAGCTGGTGACTCTGGTGCACTGTCAGCTGGTGGAGGAGGAAGGACGGGTCAGGGCCATGCGGGCGGCACGTTCTCTGGGTGAAAGAACTGTTACTGAGCTCATTTTGCAGCACCAAAACCCCCAGCAGCTCTCCTCCAACTTGTGGGCTGCTGTCAGAGCCAGAGGCTGCCAGTTCTTGGGCCCCGGTAAGATGACTCTTTAAAATCCTGTTCACACCAACACCATCATCATTGCCGAAATGCGGTCTTGTGGAAGTTCTGTTGTCTAATATGTGACCCTTTCTTATCTACAGCCATGCAGGAGGAGGCACTAAAGCTGGTGCTGTTGGCCTTGGAAGACGGATCCGCTCTTTCCAGAAAGGTTTTGGTTCTCTTTGTGGTCCAGAGACTGGAACCAAGATTTCCTCAGGCCTCAAAAACCAGTATTGGACATGTAGTTCAGCTCCTCTACCGTGCCTCCTGCTTCAAGGTAGGTGCCTTCTATTGGATTTTTGCTATTACTTTTTCTAATTAATATCAAGATCTGCTGGGATCATTTAGTTTCTGATGTTCTTAATGTGCAGCACCTTGAGCTTATTTGCAAAAACAGTTTCAGTGGAGTCTCTTCTATATCGTAGGTGACTAAGCGAGATGAGGATTCTTCGCTAATGCAGTTAAAAGAGGAGTTTCGCACATATGAGGCACTTCGGCGGGAACACGACTCTCAGATTGTTCAAATCGCAATGGAGGGAGGGCTCCGCATTGCCCCTGATCAGTGGTCTTCTCTGCTGTATGGAGACCAGTCTCATAAGTCCCACATGCAGTCCATCATTGACAAGGTATAACAGCCATCTGTCTGCACGGCTTGAGATTTTCTGCACTCTTTCAAATGTCTGTAATAGTATTATGTCTCAGAATAATGAATAAATGATATGTGACTGTTTGTCTTTCAGCTGCAGACCCCAGCGTCGTTTGCTCAAAGCGTGCAGGAGCTGACCATCGCACTGCAGAGAACGGGTGACCCTGCCAATCTCAACCGGCTGAGACCTCACCTCGAATTGCTTGCTAACATCGACCCCAGTCCAGGTTAGCTAAGACAGACAGAAATAATGTGATGACTGAGCATCTGAGATACTGAATTAAAGCTTAGCGGTATGACAGAATATGTAATGAATATATCAAAATATAATTTTAGTTTATTTAAAGAATTGAAAAAAAATATTATGATTTCCACATGAGTGATTTTATAAGACTGGAAAATTTATATGCTAAATGCCATTGCAGGAATAAATTAGAATTTTAAAATAGTTTACAGTAGGTGTTTTTTTTTTTTACTGTAGAATATTAAATTGTGTTTTTACTGTTTATTGGATTAAAAAATTCCTCTTTATTCAGACGCTCCTCCTCCGACCTGGGAGCAGCTGGAGAAGGGGCTTGTGGCAGTAAAGACGGTGGTGCATGGCCTGGTGGACTTCATCCAGAACCACAGCAAGAAGGGTGCCGACACACAGCAGCCACCACAGCACAGCAAATACAAGACATACATGTGCAGAGACATGAAGCAGAAAGGAGGCTGCCCCAGAGGAGCCAGCTGCACCTTCGCCCATTCTCAGGAGGAGCTGGAGAAGTAAGCACCGTTGCATGTCTGCAAACCACATTCTCGTTTGATAGTCAGATTCTTATGTGGTGTTCACTTTGCAGGTACCGTAAAATGAACAAGCGTCTTGCTGCACGAATGCCCTGCACCCCTGGCCTGCTGCCTGAGGACGTGGTCTCACTGGAGCCTGGGCGAAAGGCCTCTTCCCTTTCCAATGGGGGCCCTCTTCCCCAGCTCATCCCCAGAGGCACAGACCCCTCAACATATGACCTCTTACTAAAGCCCAAGATGGACTCCATTAGCCTGAGTGCTCCTGGGTCGCCACCTGACTCGTAAGCCTTTGTTTCTCAGTTTCTCGTTCTCTGCTTTTCTTTCAAGCCTATCGTATAAGTTCTTTAGCCTGCAAGAGCAGTCGGATTTGGAATTAAAAGGAAGCAACAACAAGTTACCACTGACTCATTTCTTCCTTTTGTTTCTTTTAAGTTTGGAAAAATCTAGCTTGGCCTTGACATCCCACCCTGTGCCTCACCCCAGGGCAGAGCACTTAACCATGCCCAAGCAGGTGCCAGTCATGCCCCGAGGTGCGCCGCAGATGTATCCACAACAGCAGCCCGAGCTCTTCTATCCAGAGCCAGCTAGACCTCCTCCCTCAGGATCTCAGTATGACGCTCAGTACCCAACAGGTGAGTGGATTTGCTCATATTCATGGTTGTCTGAGCAGGTTATGCAGTCCTCCGCTCGCAAGATTCTTGGAGCTATGCTTGTTTTTAAATTTCAGTTTAACTGCACATTTATTGTTTGTATAAACAAATTAAGCAATAAAACGCTTAAAGCTGCAAAGTGAGTTCAGGCATCACAACGTTATAATTTAGAAAATAAATAATGGATATTAATTAAAAAAATTTGATCAAAGGCATGATTAAAAAAATTGCTGTTGATTTATTTAGCCTCAAGAGAGTCAAGATGTAGGGGACTTTTTTTTTAAACACAAAATTAATACCTGTTGCTCCTGACAATATATTGAGGTCTTATGAAGCAAAACAATCAGTCTGTGCAAGAAAATGGCAATAATAAAAAAAGACCATGTAAAACTGACATGATTCCAATTTAATGTGCAGAATGATTAGAAATGTATCTAACTTTAACTGTGAAACTTTGTTTCTGACACCTGCTTCTCACAGATGACTGGTTGTTTCAACAGTATTTAAATGTTTTTAAAGAGCCGTTCGGTTTTATGCATTTGCTAACCAAATTCCAGAGTTCAAGGACAAGAGAGCTGTTTCTGTTTCCTGACCGATCGAGTGTTTTTGAGCGCTATCAAGTCATAGTTTCAAGGAACAGCAGCAAATCTTCTTTGCAGTGTGAAAATAGATTTAAACAACTCTTTATTCTTGGTCTAAATCGATGTCACTTGTTAATTCAAATCAAAATGTTTATTGCACTAAATTTTGAATATTACTCTTGACATGTCATAAACCTCATAACCTTTTTTTATTTTTATTTCTTTTAGGCAACCCCTACCCATACCAACCTCCCCATTATGTCCCTCCCCGCTACATTCGTAATCCTCCACCTCCGGGCGAGCCACCTTACCCAGAGCCCTACCCAGGATACGGCCCAGATCGCCAATATTCCAGCCACCACTCTGGTCCCCCTTTCTCAGCCCCCACATACGCACAGTCTTCACATTACAGTCGCAGACACTATCCCGCTCCACCGCCTCCGTTTCCCCCGACCAGAGACGACTTGGTCAGGATGAGCCCGGTTCCTTTAGATGTTCCCCCGGCCGCAATGCCTCCTCCTCCAACAGGACCTGCAGGTTCTTTGTACCACTCCCAGGAACCGCCATCTAGAGACAGATACCCACCGGACGGGTACTACACAGCTGGACCGCACCCCAGCCAAATGAGGTCCCACATAGGAGTGAGTTCTGTTTTCTCAAGGTTTTATAGTTTTAAATGTTGACTTTAATATTTAAAAATGTAAATATTTGCTCATTGTGACTCATTTCGCCAGCACAGGTCACATGGGAAGCATGTTGTAAATTTAAAGTCACTTGATTTAAGAACTAAGTGGGGTTTATCAATGTTAGTTCCCCAACCTGATTTCTGTATTCTCTCCCAGCAGGACCCGTACAGCCGCGCTCAGCCCAGTCTGGATGACTTGCATCGCAGGCGCAAAGAGCTGCTTGTCCAGCTAGAGGAGAGAAAGGTCATCTCTCCTCCTCCCTTCGCTGCCTCTCCGACTCTCCCTACACACCCGTTCCCTAACGACTATCCTCGGGAGGTGAGTCCTGAATGCCATTCTCCTGTTCTTCATGGATCATGAATATATTGCTCAACATTGCTGTTTTAATACTAGGCAAAGATTCTCCAACTTCTTTCTGCTAAATGCCTTTATTTTTAATATTGCCTGCAGTATTTGGAGGATGGCTCTAAAGCCTTTGGGAGTCGGGAGCCAGACTATGCTGGGCAGTATTCCCCCTGGTCATGTGACACCATAGGATCATACATTGGCTCCAAGGATGCTAAACCAAAAGATGTCAGTAGTGCTGTGGAGATGATGGCAAGTGATCCGTCTTACACTTTCTGTTCCCTCACATCAACTAAGACTACAAAAAAAAAAAATTATTTGTTGCTTCCTTCTTGTGCTCTTATGACAGAATGCAGAGGGTAAAGTTCTTCGTGAACCTCCACTGGACACCCAACGGCGCTCTGCGGAAGCCAAAGACGACGATCCCATCATTCCCTTTGGCCCTCTGCCCACTGTGTCTCCTTTTGGGGCCATTTCACGTACCTCTAAAACGGGTTACCAGACCACTGGGCCTGTACAGGCCATAGCATCCTCACAGGCCTCGGGCTCCAAACACATGACCATGACAGGTGATTTTTAATCATATTTGTTATTTTAAGTTCTGTAATGTAACAGGCAAGCGGCTTACCATGACCCTTTAGTAGCTCCGTAGGATGTTGTTACTAGTGCCTTGCAGAATACAGTTACACAATTCGGGCATATCCCTACATCCCATAGTAATAAAAGATCAATAATTAATATTTTTTTTCCACAGACCGTTGCCCTCATTGAAGTTGGGTCATAATGTATTTGTGTTTCCTCCTCATTTTTTTGCTGTTTTGTTCTGACAAAGTTTAAATAAATTTTGTAGTTAATATAATAATATTTTTATATTTGTGAATTGATGCAAATTGTTAGAAGACTGAATCGCAATTCGTATGTGCATTGATTTTTTTATTTTTTTTTTGCCCCACCCCTAGAAATTATGAGCTATCAATATTCAAACATAATCAATAGAGGTCATGATTTGATTCAGAATCCCTTAAATTGCTAAATTAAATTGTTGGAGTATATTTGGTGCATCTGGTTCAAGAAGTGACATTGACTCTGAATGTATGCTACTGGTTTAAGGTGCATGCAGTTGAAATAGATGTTTTGTTTTTGGTAAATTGTGTTTTCCTCACAGCAGACTATCCATATGGAAACCACAGCGGATGGGGAGGAGCGTCGTACCCTCAGCACCAGAGCATCAACTCTCAGGGACACTTCAGCGAGCGGTACTTAACCTTAACTTCCTTAATCTCGCCAATGAGATGACTAACAAAAATGTTTAAGAATGCAGTTTTTACTATTATTATTAAAATGTTGTCATGGATTAAAAGATGCATTGACATTTTTTTATTTTAAAATGTATTAAATCAAATACCCCATAAGGTTTAGGTAATGTATGATTTTATTTTTGAGGATACAAAACACGATTGCTTCCTGTGTTTTTGCTAGTCTGCCCGTCTCTGCCCCTGACCGCGAGCAGCTCAAGATTGAGCTCCAGCAGGTCAACAAACAGATCAGTCAGCAGACTCGCGGCATGGAGGTGTGTATGAAATCTCCATCAAAATTCATGACTCACAGTGCATAGCCTTGTCTATATTCAGTAATATTATTGAACATCTTGCATGCGCACACAGGCTGCCAGTAACTCTATGCTCCTGCAGAGGGAGGCGTGCGCACTGGCGTCTCAGCCCGCGGCTGGAGTGAAGTGGTCTTCAGGTGGCACTGTGTCCAGTGAGCAGCTCAGCATGGAGCTGGATCACGTAGAGCTGGAGATCAAGAAGAGAACCCGTGAAATTGCCATTGTGAGTGAAACCAGAAACTTTTTATTTATTCTCATATGAACTGTCTAAGCTCATCGGACCTGTTTCATGATTAAAGGAGAACCAGGTGGCCCATGAATACAAGCTGAAGGCCACTGAAAATGGGCAGCCTGACCGTAAAGCCCAGCTGGAGGAACTCTCTTTAGCTTTGGGGTGAGTGAAGACTTTTTAAAAGACCATTTACAAACACTATGCTTTTCCATTATTTTTGCTATTTGAACGTGCACTAGACCACACCTGCTGCTGGAGGACCACTGTCCTGCAGTTTAACTCTAATTAAACACACCTATAGCAGCTATTCAGAGTCTTCTGACTGATTACAAGCAGTGTCTCAACCTACTGCCTTCCTTACTGGAAATTACGTCACATTTCATGCATTAAACCTAAAACGCACAAGCCATCTCAATAAATATTAAATGCAATCGAAGATTTTAAAAGACTTTTCAGAGGTCTCACATTTTAAATGGCAAAAATGTGCTGTGTCTGAACAAACCCTAACAAACAGATGCTTTTCCTTTAAACAACCTGCAGATATCTAATTGAACTGTTTGAAGTGTTCAAAAAAAAAGGCAAGCTACTCCCAATGAATCACCTGTGAAACAGAACGCGATATTGCATAGCTTGTCAGTGATCTGATCTGAAAACAGGTGACAGATGACGAGAAGCGCATTATGTTGGGAACCCCTTTAAATGGAAATTAAATTAAGTGCTGTTAGTTAATTCAGTGTCAGTTTAGTTAGCCTAATAAAGTTTAAAAATGAAATGTAGTGGTTACATTTAATTATAATTTTAAATAAACAAGCAAATGATTTAATGTAAAATGATTTATAAATAATCTTACAATATGTAGACTTAATATTGAAAAGAGACTGATCTGTAATCAGAATGCAGCCCTAGATTGAACTCCCTCCATTCTACATCTGTTCACTATTACACTGACCTGAGATTCTCCCTCAGGCTACCATCACCAAAGACCTCAGACAGCCTCTGTTGTTGCCTGTTTCACGTTGCTCTATTAGCCAGTAGGCATGTTTGAATGATGTTTGCACAAATACACTCATGCTCTTTTTCTGTTCTCCTCTCCATCAGTGAGGTGTCTAATGGATCCGGTGGCATGAAGCCAGCCAGTAGTATGGGTGGATCTATGCTGTCGCTGACCAGTAAAACGTCTTCCCTCACCCTCTGCTCCGCCGACCAAGCAGCGAGTAGCTCAGACCTTCAAAAGAATGGTGTTGTTCACTCTTGCTCTTAAGAGTGTATTCACACACACACACAGACAACCTCTCCAGAGGTCACTATTCCTTCTCGGAGGGCTTTAATATCAATCTCTTGACTAATTCGACCAATTTCAAGAGAAGTGAAATGTGTTTTTAATACTCAGACGGAGCTGATATGAGGGACACGCATACACCTGCATGCTGCTACATGCATGCACCGACACAAACTTCTCTGTTGTTTTATTTAGAAAAATGAGCAGTATCTGCCGTGATATAAATTTTCTTTCTTTTTGTTCTGTGAATGAGCTTTTTGTTTTAATGACTTCTCATCGCCTGGAAACCAGGGCATCTGAATAATGCTTACTTTGTTGTGTTCCCTATATATCAAGAACGAACAGTCAACCCAAAGCTAGCACAGGCGGGACGACACAAACCAGTGGAATCAAAACGAGAATCGAGCGCACTCTTTTTAGCATCGGGGCTTGTTGCTGATTGTGCAGTCGGGGCCCTGTGGAAACCTTCAAGTCCCTGGATCTCTGCAGCCTTGAATATGATCTGACTCACCAGGTTTAAAGTAGCATGGAGAACCTTTTATGAATCCATTTTTATGGACCGTTAACACGGGTCTCCCCACATGACGCTCGACCGTGGCAGTGTATCGCTGTAAGGCAGTTCAATTGGGCTCTGGATGACACAAGGGGGAAGAGAGATGTATCTATATATAATCAGTTGTCAGGTTTTGTTTAATTTATGGTTTGGCTATATAACTGTTAAGGAATTTGTGTGGTGACACGTGTCTAAAGCGTTCTGTTTTATAGAATGCAAACAGAAGTCTTGAAAAATGAGCACTTTTTTCCATGTTATCCATGAGTGTGTGCTTTTTTAGTCGAAGAGGTGCGGCACTTCGCTTCCCTTGTGTTCTTCAGAGCTATGTGGTCGGGATGAGTTTTGTTTCTCCCAGCGCCACAGTGGTTTCGTTAGATTACAGCCTATTAGGAAATTATTTCATCCATTTTCCCTAACTTCTGTGAAGTTGCATATTTGGCTCTCCTGGTCGAGTTTGCATATTCGGGTCTCGCCGCTAAATCGCTGCATTGAGGTGCACCAGGGCAGTGGTTTCGACAACGCAGGGTCCTGTGGCGCTAAACAATCGGGTCACAGTTTTGACATTCTCAAAAAGAATTGGTATAGGGATAGTTCTACCAAAAAGAGAAATTATGATCCGAAATATCCATTTTGAACAATCTTTTTTGTGATCCACAGAAGAAATTGACTAGAAGTCATGCAGGTTTGGAACGGCTTCAGGGGAAATAAATGATGACGCAATTCTCTGAACTGTCCCTTTAAATTAAATCCAGACTGGTGTTCATTACAGACGAGCTAATTAATGTCTTATAGGTTTCCTCTTTATAAACTCAGAATTCAGTCTCTGAAGAATTGATTGCAGAGTATTTAATGCGGCCTGTTGAGTTTATCCTTCATCAGCCGGCTCAGACCTAAATGTGTTTTTTACACAACATATTCAGTGACTTTCAGAACGAGGCCCCGTAACCGAAGAGAACAAGATTATTTGAAGTCTGAAGTCTTCCTATAGTGATGACATTCTTCACGTGTGACATTTTGTTCTAGTCTCTTGAGACCGACTATGATATACAGCTCCAATTTTGGGTGCAACCTCTTAACGTGTAATCTTTTGTGGTTTTTGTGCTATAGCTGTGGTGATATAGTTGATTTATCTTATTACGATGACTTGTAGTCACGGTCATTATTTGATGTTCTTGCTCGTCAAAGAGCACACGCAGCCTTTTCAAGCAGTCGCCGAGATTAAAATCCAGCTGTGCCGACATGCAGACCTTACTGTCGCACTCGCTGAGCAAATTCTCCAGAATGTCGTCTTTCTCAATGCTAAATTGTTGCCTCCTCCCTCTCCTCAAAGTGGAAATTGAATTCTCGAAGTGTTTATTTCATGCTTTCGAGATCCCATGAACTAGTTAAGGCTTTGCCTGATCTGAGATGTGCAGGATCCGCTTATGACTTCGCTGAGCTTCTTGCTTCCATGAATCTGGCCTCTGATTGAATTTAGATGGTTCCACTTTCTCCTGTGGTTCAAGGCTGCTTTGTAGCCACATAATATAAGTTACATATATAAAAACACGTCCAGGTCACATTTCAGCAAGAAAAATAAAGGACTGAAAATGTATTAAACACATCTTTGTCCCCCAGATGTTCACACATTCTTAATTCCTGCTGCATTATCATTACTTTAACATGCCATTTTTATATAGTATGCTTTACTCAAGAAATTCTTTAATGCAATGACAGATTTGTATTGAAATCTGTGTAAAGGTAGTCATTTGCAATGACAAAAAAAGGAATTGTATTTGCAATATAAACATGTGAAATAAAAATGGACATGTATGACTTCCCATAATCCTAAAAGACCTGGGCATGTTCTTGTGAGATTTCATGAAATTGATTAGATATTTCTCAATTCTGTGTCACCTCACCCACCAATTACGCTCAGTGATCACATTTAAACATTTTCCACATTGAGGACCGTTAAACCAGGAGGATATAATGCGCTCAGCGAATTCCCTTTTATATTAAAACGATTGCATTTTAGTCATCAGTGGAGATGTTAACGTGGCCAAGCTTAGTCACATGGCAAGGCTTGTATACGATTTAGGAATCAGAATTTTTCACCTCCCTGCGGTTATCCAAATGTTCCTGAGCTAACACGCTCCTGCCACCGCTGACATCGTGTTTTGTTTGGTTGTTAGGCACAAGCGCCGTCATTATGAGCGTTCTGTTTGGCATCGCTAATCGCTGCTACGACGAGCTAACGTTTAGCCAGTGCTTTGTGTTTGAGATTTTCATTTAATTTTATTTTTCTCCATTTGGCTTTCACAAGAGTGCCCAAAGCTGTACTAATGTAAGCATTCTCGAGTGACGCACTGCCAGGATACTGCTTTTATTTGGATCTTTGGATTGTATGGGAATGTGCTATCTTGTATTTAATATTTGGCACTTTGCTTGGGTGCAGTAGAACTGTTTCTTTTTTTCTCTAATGATCAGTGATCTCACTGAGCTAATTACTTCTGCGTGGATAATTTTTTTTTTTTACAAATTAGTGTCAACCATCCACACATAGCAATTTATGGGAAACGACTCTGTGCGGCTCATTTACAGTTTTGTGCATGAGGTTATTTTTCCTCAAGTGAGAAATTGCAGGATAATGTGATTTTCTTTGAGAATGGGTTTGTTCCTGATGGATGATATTCATTTCTCTGACTGGATCGTGTCTGTTTTGAGCAGACCTGTTGAATTCATTTAAATGAAACGCAAATTAACTCATTTTGAACCTTATAATACTGTAATGGCTGTCTTTTTTGTCGTTTTGTTTTATTCCTAACTTTTTGGGAAATGTAATGGCTTTTTTATGATTACTTCCAAGTTGTCTTGTAAAATCTCTTAAATTAAGGTTCAGGCTCAATTTCAACAAGGAAAGGTTTTATATATAAATATATATTATACTCCATTAAGGAATGTTTAGAACCATCTTACTCCAATGTGGATGTAGCCATTATTACGCCATTTTATGACTTTGTAAAAGAATTCACTGTGTGAAAATTGGTTTGCATTTTTGTATAATACAATCTGCTTTTTTGTTTGTTTAAAAGGAGAGAGGGAGGTGAAACTGGATGTTAAGGACAAGATTGAAAAAAAAAAATATTTAACAGAAACCTGTGATATTGAGAAGAAAATGTAACTTGTGTACAACAATGATTCTAAATGAGAGGGATGGAATAAACAATATTGGTAACACTGCTATAAAGATGTGTGCTGGCTCCAGTTCTTGGGATTTATTTTGGTTTCTGAGAAACACTGAGCATTACGAGTGTAAAATATAAGAACAGCATTTCAGCATAATATGTCATAACTGTTAATATAACATCCATTCAGTGTTAACTTGATTGTGTTTACCTGTGGTTCTTGTCTGGTGTTTGAGAATAAGAACTGGAAATAGCAGTTTGTGCTCTCCTTACTAATTAAGGCTATAAATATTAGTCTCTCGACAAAAGGCACATATGTAACATCAGTGATTCCTCTGATTTGATCATTTTTCCTTTTCACAGATTTCAGGACCTGTCACTATACTAATAACAAACCTCTTTGATTCTGACTGCTAGGTTATCCTTTCCAGATTGGATAAGTGAGATGAATCAGCTTCTGATTGGTGTGTAAATCTCTAATTCGGTCCATGTCCTCTAGTGTTAGTGTGAACCCAAAAACCTGTGGAGTAATTCAAAAAACCTGCATTAAAACCACATACTGAAAGTGTCAGTTTAACATTGTCTTTGAGATCATCCTTCATACTGCCACCTGGCAATACATAATTACCTTCAGATATAATACCATTTTTGATTATTTTGTTTTAAAATCACAAACTTCAGCGATTGAGTCTCTGGTTGTTGTCCAAGCTCACCTGAACAGGTGTTTTTCGTGGAGATGTGGTCATTCCACGTGAGTTGGATCCCAGCTCACATGTCTCCCATCATGCAGCAAACTCAGCGCTGTCATGTCTGAATCATCCAAGCTGAACCCAAATACCTGAACAGCATAACGTTATGATTGCGAATTCAAAAAAGGATGATCTCAAAGAGAAATATTAACGGCTTTAGTCACAAAGTACAAACCGAAAAACATTTAGAGAGATAGAACATCAGCTTAGTAGACCATGGCTCAGCCTTTGTAAACTGGTGCAAAGATTTGTTATTATATTTAATTGCATTGTTCAGCTAATTACTGTAAGGTCTGGTATGATTTTGTATGTGTTATTTTCTTTTGCATAAAAATTGCAGCTTTAAGATCGAGATACAAACTTACTTGGCAGTTTTCATGGACCCTTTCTGGTTTGGTGGACTTTGGAATTGTAACAACTCCATTCTGAAATGAAATGCAGAACCTAAATAAATGAGTAACATTAAAACTGATGCTTCGGATTTATACTTGCTTGACATGCTACAAACTCACAGTTGGAAGATGATCATTGCATTACTGAAATGTGTTTCACAAATATTATGCAGTTATACAGCATTGCTGGCTACTATGTGACTCATAACCCACTTTCAGTTCAGCTTTCTTATGTAGAGTAACAGATCTGAAGTTAATAGGAAACATGCATTTAACCTTTATAGTTTGAGGGTGATTAGTTGGTTTTAATTTTTGGGTGAACTGTCCATATTTAGGGTGTGGTGAGGATCTGAAAAGCAAACTCTACCTGGATACTCCAGCGGATGCATATTTGTGAAGCGCTGCGGCCATATTTCTGGGCAAGCTCCATGACTGATGGATGAGTGAGAGCTTGACCTTTGGCCAAAGGACAGTAGCCTTCAAAAACAATATTCTCCTTCCGGCAATATTCAACCAGCTCCAGGGGCTGCTGGAAGGGATGAAACTCCACCTGCAAGTAAATCAAGCACAGTGACAAGCTTTTGAAATAATGTCACATTGGTTTAAATAATATCGGATTGTCATTCAGCGTAACAGTATTTATGTAAAAATTCAAACAACACACTTATTCTGACTTTTACATATTAAAATGTATAAGAATGGGTTAGGGTTAGTATAAATAAATATAAATTCCTTGTTCTGATTTGTAAAAAAATTCTTAGTGACAAATGGGCAAAACCTAGGGTAGTGGCAAATTAGGGAAAGAACAAAGTACAATGAGAACCAATTAGTATTTGGGGTGAAAGTAATAAGTCTTAATGTGTCATAAATTGATTTTTGTTGTAGATATGGCAGACAAAATTGTTTACTTAATGCCATTTTAGTGGGTGCTTTCTGTTAAATCAAAAAAAAATGTATAATTTATTTTTTGCTCAGAAAAACAAATGCTATTAAATTAAACAAAACTTTATAATTTTTGGGGGGAGGGGAAACAACAACAATTTAAAGCAGTATTTCACATTGTTTTATGCTTAAACATTTTTTTTTTATTATATTGTTTGCATGTAATTTACTTAAAATTGTACATTTTTTGATCCACCTCAAATGTTGACTACTATATATGTATATTTGTGTGTGTGTGTGTATATATATATATATATATTTATTTTTTTTAATTTTTTTTATAGAATTTAAAAAATATATTTCCTTGATGTAATTTCTTTTAAAAAAATGTTTTATAACGCTACATAGAGAACACATTGGCTATTAACTACAAGATTTTTCTCAAACTAATTTGCTGCTTACAGGTAGTAGTTATGTTTATGTATTGAATAGATTTTAGGGGTCTAGAATATGGTCAGGCAGATATTGTGTGTTTAAGCACTAATAACAGGTAACTAGTTACAAATAAGTAACTAGTTAATAGTAATTATTTTAGTGTTCCCTAAAATAATTGCTCTTATCTCTTTAGCCATACCTGGTTAACATGAGGCACAATTCCAGCACGATCCTTTAACTCGTCTAAGTGGTGTATGAGAAAGTTACTCACTCCAATGGCACGACACAAACCTGCAACAAAGAGGGGACGTTACCTACAAACTTTCATGTCTAAATTGTAGACTGAACCTAAAAGAGCATGAACCTTCATCATAAAGCTCCTCCAGAGCTCTCCACGTCTCTGCTCGAACCTCACGACTGGAGACGCCTGGCACCATGCAGTCCGGCCAGTGCATCAGATACAGGTCTGTGAAAAGAAAGTGGATTCAAACCTGTAGCACCTCTCAACTCTACCTTTAACTCACAAAGTCCCTCATGTACCTAAATAATCGACCCCCAGCCTGGCACAGGATTCCCGGCAGGCTTGTTTGGCGGTCTGGTAGCCGTAATCTCCTGGCCATAGTTTGGTCGTGAGCCAGAGCTCCTCTCGTGGTACTCCTCCATCAACCACAGCTTTCCCCAAAGCCTCTTCACAACCATAACGCTTGGCTGTGTCTATATGCCTTATGCCACACTCCTGTAGAGCATAGAGCACTGTTTCATGACTGTAACCTCCAACATGAGAAGTTCCTGAGGAGTAAGAGAGGACAGTAATTGTTATAATAAGAGATGACACACTGCTAAAATTGAAAAGTTATGCTTTGTGTATGCTTTGATGTCGGTGTCACTAACAAAAAACTAGAAGCATGGAAATATTACCAAACACTGCCGGTGTTACACCAAATTCTGTGACTATTATATTCTGTGATAGTAGGCACTGTTGTCACTGTTTGGCTTGAACTCGATCACACAGGCGGATTAAATATGCAAAGTACTTATTGTTATTTTAGCTTAGGGTCATTGTCTTGTTGGAAGGTCAACCTTCGGCCCAGTCTGAGGTCCTGAGCACTCTGGAGAAGGTTTTGGTCCAGGATATCCTTGTACTTGGCCGTATTCATCTTGCCCTCGATTGCAACCAGTCATCCTGTCCCTGCAGCTGAAAAACACCCCCACAGCATGATGCTGCCACCACCATGCTTC
>JAUCNO010000663.1:14071723-14082309 GCA_032353835.1 Enteromius viviparus
ATATAGACAGGTGTGTGGCTTTCCTAATCAAGTCCAATCAGTATAATCAAACACAGCTGGACTCAAATGAAGGTGTAAAACAGTGTCACAGCATGAATACTTACGACCATGTGATGTTTCAGTTTTTCCTTTTTTAATAAATCTGCAAAAATGTCAACAATTATGTGTTTTTCTGTCAACATGCCGTGCTGTGTTTACATTAAAGAGGAAAAAATGTACTTAAATGATTTTAGCTAATGGCTGCAACATAACTAAAAGTGAAACATTTAAGGTGAACGTAATTTCACAAAGTACAAGATGTTCCTGGATCAAGGTCCTTGTTGATCCAGGAACAACATTCCAATCAACCAATCAGAATTGAGGAATTTGTTTCTGGAAACATCTGTTTTTAGACTGCTGTGCTGCTACACACTTCCTAATCAGCTATCATTTCTCACTGATGTAAGGCATACATTTTGGGTAGGGATTGAAATAAGTCTGTATCTTTGGAAAGTAATGTTGATCATGTCTTACTTGGCAAAATAACAGCAACCACAATTTAAGGGGGTCTGAATACTTTCCGTACCCACTGTATATAATGTTTGTTCATGTCAGTCTGTTTTGAACAGTTCATTCGGCGCACGCGATCATAAACAGCGTGCACGGGCGCCATGAACCTGTACGCTGTTTGCGTAAGTTACTCAATCCGCCTGCGTGATCAAGTTAAACCCGAACAATGACAACAGCGCCTACTAGGGCCACAGAATTTGGTGTAACACAACGACAAGCAAGAAGTATAAACACTTTGTTGTCATGAAAAAGCTTGTTCTCACCTAAACCCAGAATGGGAATGTTGCGTCCATTGGACAGCGGTACAGTAGGGCAGCTGCTGGGAACTGTCACCATATTGCAGTCTGCAGCTCACTTGCTCTTCTGGAAACCCTTATTACATGACATAAAACGATTCGAGGTGTAATCGGTAAACAAAACGATTAAGGCTAAACGGGATACCGCTGCGGCTACAGGGCATGCGCACATCGGTCGCTGGCTCACTACCGCTCTCTACAGGACAGAACGCAGGCGTGTCATGAAACTGTGAATAAAATGGTGATACATATTAAAACTACATCAAATTATCTACTTTTCTCAATTAACACAACTGTAACAAAACGTCAAAATAGTATATAAAAGCTACATATATTTCTCCACCTTCTACCTTTCGCTGGTTCTTTACAACGAACCGACTGTTCACTATAAGAGGCTCAGTGCGCATGCGCGAGAAAGTAAACTTCCTTCTGGGGTCATATGATGGGAGTACCATGAGGTATTTCTTGGTTTGTCTCGTTTCAGAAAGCTTATCTACTCATACGTGTTTGTCATGACAGATCTGGGGACATTGTTTACTAAATGCATGCGTTAAATCGTCGCGTGCAGTCTCCAGCCTTCAAGCTTTAATCAAAATGTTTATGATTCACACAATAGTTGAGTACTTCAAACTGTTATTATGCATTACTTTTTGTTTGGTGTGTTTGCTCGATATGGAACTTTTTTATTTTGGTGTAATCAACTGCTTTCAATGCACCTGGAACATCTGGGAATAGAACCTGCCAAGAAATGATCACAGTAAAATTGTGTGAATGCAGTCATTTATATATTTAGCGTTACCTATAAGAAATCTGCTTGTCCCTTAATAAATTCCACAAGTGAATCCAGAATTAATTAATTATGCAAATACAGTAACTGATCCCCAATCACGTATATCTTCTAACTAGGCAGATTAACATTCTTTAAGTTTAATTGAATATGTGCTATATTGTTGATCCGCTTTGTCTTTTTTAATATATATATTTGAGCTGTATACTTGTGTTTATTGTGCAAATAAAAATGTTTACGCATTTCTGATGAAGAAAGAAAATCTTACAGGTTTGCAGGACCATTAAGTGCGTGAACCAACTCTTTAAACCTCTTGTCTTCTCAGGATTCGTTGGTGCTGCTGCAGGTCTCTGGGCCGTGTGCGGACACACTTCATCATTGCCTCTATACTGTTGCTGCTTTTGGCCGGAGTCTCTCTGACCTTCTTATTGCCTAACAATGAAGACGGCAGCATTCTCCGAGAGCTCCGTCAGAGCTCCAACAAGTCGCTCCCTCAACTGGACCCTGAGGATAGTTTTACTATAATTATGCAAACCTATAACCGCACTGATATTCTCCTCAAGCTCCTCAATCATTATCAGGCAGTGCCTCACCTGCAGAGCATCCTCATAGTGTGGAACAACCCTAGCGAGTCACCGCCCAGGAAACTGTGGAATGAACTCGGCCCACACCCGGTGCCCGTCATCTTCAAAGAGCAGAGCTTTAACAGAATGCGCAATCGCCTGCAGCCTCACCCCGAGATCAAGACTGATGGTGGGTGTGTGATTCTCACATGAACAAGAGATTTCCTAACCTAAACACCCTTTTCCATTTAGAGCCAATGACATATATAAAAAATATAAATTAACATGCACATTAATGTGCTTTTTTTTACATTTAACAGGGACAGTGCTGATTAACAACACTAAATTATATTAAATGTCTGCTTTAATGTTTCAAATAACTTTTGTGGAAAAAAATGTATAAATATATTATAATATATGAAAGAAACTGATCATACTATATTTTATTTTAAATAACTTATTGGTGATAAATAAGTAAAAATTCATAGGTTTTAAAAGGATATTGGCAAAGATTTAAGATTACAATTTGTATTTTATAGCCACACTATGAATCTTAAATAGTCTATTATGGTCATGATTCTTGTTTTAAATATGATCATGCTAAATACAGTATATCGCTTTAAATATGACAATGAAGTGGGTGAAAAAATCTATGGTGGTCATTGTATTTTGCTCAGGAAAAAAACGGACACCTTCTGAAAATATATGAAAAAAGGACAGAATGTCAGACAAAAAACAGAAAAAAATAATTTATAAAAATACACTATTTTTCCTCCTTAAGTTTTTTTTCTTACACACTTTACAACCTGAAGTATATTCCCTTTATTCTGGTTGGACTGTTTGTGGACTTTTTATTTATTTATTTGTTTTAATACAATGCAAAATAATCTAAATAAATCTAAATGCACCATAGAATAAGTTATGGTGTGTATGGATTGTATTTTATTGTGCAGTATTTTTTTTAAATTAATAGATATGAAATCCAAAACTCTTTTTTTTTTTTTTTTTTTACGTGTGTTTGAAACGAACAAAACAGAACTCCTTTGAAGAAGGAGTCAAAATTGGAAATTCTGTCATTAACCCTCATTCATTCATCTTCAGAACACAAAAGAAGGTATTTTGAAGAAAGATGATAATCAAACACTTTTGGTGACCATTGACTTCTCACAGAAGAAAGGCATACAAGAGCTGCCCCTTTGTGTGTTTAATGTGTGCTTGTCTGTGAGACTGTACTGACGTCACTGTCTTCCCCTGGACAGCTGTTTTGATGCTAGATGATGACACGTTGGTCAGTGTTCCTGATATCAGCTTTGCGTTTTCTGTCTGGAAGGTAAATAGGAAACTTCGTCTGTGCTTTACTTTTGTAAATGCTCTTTCAAAGACACAGACCCTAACTGATGGTTTTTATGCTGTGTTGTAGCAGTTCTCAGATCAGATTGTGGGTTTTGTTCCTCGTAAGCATGTGAGCACAGCATCTGGAGTGTACAGCTACGGCAGCTTTGAGCTTCAGGATCCAGACAAAGGTGGAGGTGACAGGTGAGACTGGCAAGATATCAGCTTTAACAGGTCAATGCCAAATGCTGTCAAATTAACGTTGACATGCATGAACCAGGAGTTATTGGGCAGGAGTCACAGGTGCATGATATTCTAAAGGGAATAATTGTAACTTACTTTGCTTCTGAAAGAACAACCTTAATTCCCGTTTGACTACAACCACCCGTCCTCTAACAAACACATCACAATCCAGTCCGTTCCTGACTGATAAGCACTCAAATCTGCATCTTAAACTCAGAAATATGATTCAGTATCATGTTTATTTTTGTCCTGTCTATTAATTTATTCAGCCACACAAGTTAATGTCATCAGCCAGTTTGACTGTCGAGATTCAGATATCAAATAATTAGATTTTTATATCAGGCTATAGTTGGTTCAGGTTGGTAAATGTCATGTAGATTTTATAAATATATGTATATATGTCATTTTGCAGATAACTATGCATTCAAATTGATCTCAATCACACTGCAGTTGCATTATTTTGGTTAGGATAAAAAAAAAATACAGCTTACTAACTCGACAAAATGCAAAAAAAATGATAACATAAAAAAACATGATTTTTGAACATTTCAATATATATATATATATATTATAACATTGCTTTTAAACTGTTATTTATTTCTAGATTTTTTAAATATACCAGCATAAATGTGGTTTTATGGCTTCTGTAGGTATTCGATGATCCTGGTGGGTGCAGCGTTCTTCCATCGGCGCTTCCTGCAGCTGTTTCAAGAGCAGCCGGGTGAAGTACACGCTCTGGTGGACCAAACGCAAAACTGTGACGACATCGCCATGAACTTCGCCGTGGCACGTCAACTCTCACGGGCGTCAGGACTCCAGCGGCCCTCCGGGGTGTTCGTGAAGCCCGTAGACATGCGCAATCTGGAGAAGGAAGCCAGCAGCGGGTATGTGGGCATGTGGCACAGAGCGGAGCACATGCTGCAGCGCTCCTACTGCCTCAACAAGCTGACGCACATCTACGGGAACATGCCGCTCCGCTACTCCAACATCATGATCTCACAGTTTGGCTTCCCCAGCTATGCTAATCACAAGAGCAGGATATGATGTCAGCACATTTGAAAGACAGGTACAATCTGAGGTATACCATCTCAAAATGTACAAATCTTTTTAACTGATATATAGTACTGCTATTTGTCTTGTACAGCTCACATATGTCCAGTAGATGGAGTTTAAAATGTAGTGCCTCCACCTTTACCAACGTAGTATAATGTAGGTGTTTGTTTGTTTGTTTGTTTGTTTTTAAAGCTAATTATTAAGCTGTATTATTTTGAGTAATAAATATTATCAGCAGCAGCAGCAGCATCCACAAGGAAGAAATTAAGAATTTACTTTTAATAAAAAATTTACTACTTTAAAATATTTAAAATAATATTTAAAAATACTACAGCATCATAATTTAACTGTGACAAAAAATCAGCAAACCATCTGTATTATTATTATTATTATTATTATTTATTATTATTATTAGTTTTTTTTTTTTATGTACCTTAGATTTTAACTTGTAAATAATGCTGAATAAAGAGTATAATAGTAAACTTTTGTGGTAAGCAATCATTTATTTATATGTATATATATTAGTGCTGTCAAACAATTAATCGTTTAAAAGTTTTTTTTAAATAGTATATCTTTGTGCACTCTGTATATTTATTATTTAAATATAAATGCACACACATACAGTACTTAAATATTTTTTTATATTTATATAATTTATATTAAAATATTTAATATATAAACGTAACAGATTTTCTTAAATATATACATACATAGGTGTGTGTGTGTATATGTGTATGCGCATATATATAAATAAAATACACAGTACACTACATATAGTATGTGAACAAAACTTTTATTTTGCATTATACAAGTTATTATTAAATTATATTAAATTTTTTAAATTATAGGGATTTACTTACGATTAATCTTTTGACAGCACTAATGTGTGTGTGTGTATGTATTCTTTTTCTCATTTTAACACACTTGTTTTACTTCAGTAGTCAGATTTTCATTCGATTTACCAAGCAGCAACCCAGCAGTACCACAACTGAAAAATATACATGAATATCACCATAAACTACACAGGATCTGCTTTAGAAAATCATTTATTAACCATTAAATGGAGAAACAGTGAAAGTACTTAAAACACCAGCAGATCAGTATTTGACTAAAGGAGCCAAAATATAACATGCCAAGATACACATCCAGAGAGCAAAGCTAAATCTTCTCTCCATTGTAAAATACGGGTCATAGCAACAGGAAAACACTTAACCTCTGAAAGAGAAAGTACCATCGACTTCCTTTACTTTATGTACGCTGCCTAAAAATCCAACAATCACAAAGTTCACATCATTTAAGAGTCTGATAAATTAACTTTCACTTTTAATTTGAAGCAGAGCAAAACATTGAGTGTTTTTCTGGCATTCCCTGGAGGAGCACAGTCTATGTGGCAGTCCAACCCACAAGTTACAGTATTATTCTTTCTGTTTAATTTCCACTTGAAACTGCATTGTCGGTAGAAAAAGTTGCCCTGGGATAACATATTTGGCCCAAAATGCAAAGTTATGGCTAAACTGTGCAGTGGACCCTTAAACTTTGCATTTAGTGTATTTTAGTAGATGAATGTTTTTATGGAAGTGTGACAAACTACAAAAGCTTTAGCATGTGCATATCTGCCGCCTTGAGATGAATTCCTGAGTCTGTGATTTCTAATTTAGTCTTGTTTTTAAAGTCGTTGTCACCCCTTCTGATAAGGATGCAGGAAGGGCAGTGTAAACTTATTGTGCTTAAAACAACCATAACATTAATGTCCGACTCCAATACAGCATTATATTCACTTCTAAGCATATTTTTTTTTGTCTCTCTTCCTGCATCTTTATCAAAAAGGGGTGAAAATTTACTTAAACCAGACTGAACTAAAAAGCCTGATCACAGACCACCTCAGGAAGGCACATGAGAGATTTCCTGTGATGTTAGAGCTCAGTCAACACCTACATAATTCTATACAGCCATCATAGACAAAATTATGGTTTCATGTAATCAGTCCAATTTCGGTGTGTTGGGTTTCTGAGAGCTTTTGGCATTTCCACAACAGCAAATTTAATCAAGCCTGTCTGAAATGGCTTTTGTTTGACAGTTGTTTTGAAGCACGGGATAATCACTGTTTTAAACTGCAGGAGTACATTTCAGCACTTAAGAGTGTTCGATCAGGAATGAAACCTGATGAAATCATGATAACAGAAACAGGAAGGGGATTCAAAATGCCTGTAACAATAAGCTGCTTGAATGAACACTAAACTATTTGTTGCATTGTTTGCAGAGGAAAGGAGTTTCCTTTTATCTGTGCCCAAATTAAAACTTGAAACCGTATGAATTTAGTGAAATATGGTCAAACAAATTTGTAAAACTAAGACCATTTGATATTTAAAAAAAAAAAAAGTAAAAAAAACTTTTTTACAGTGTTGAAAGTTTTTTTTTTTTTTTTTTTGGCTCCATTCATAAAAAAAAAAAAAATAATAATAATAATAAATTGTATTGCTTTTTTTTCACTTTTTTTTTTAATTTTTTTGTTTTTTTTGTTTAATCAAATAATGTAACCTTTATGAGCATAAGAGACATTTGAGAAATGTAAAGTTGAGTCTGTTTAGCTGAGTGGGATTATACTGGAGTCGCTCAGGGCTTTCTTTCTGCAGTGTCGGATCAGCAGTCCTGCAGCGGTCAACAGAGACACTGACCCTACAGTCGGCACTATGACCACAGGCAGGTCCGGCTTGCTCCAGGTGTCGTCTTGTGCTGCTGCATTAAAAAAAAAAAAAGTAAAAATTAACACGATTTGAGAAATGCAAATCTAACTGGAATATTCCATCCTCGCTGCTATAATGTCAGTACAGTCACTCCAAAAGAGTGTTGTAGATTTGCTTGATAAACAACACCAAAGTAATTTCATGGTTGTTGTTGAAAGTTTTAGTGCAAAGCAGGGTTATTATTGGTAGCGAAGATCAAAATAAAATAAACAGTAGATGGAAAAAATCTAATCTTAAACATTTTTTGCCACTAAAATGAGTTTAAATACTATAAAAGGCGGTCAAATTGGGAATAACCAGATAAATAAAACGCAATCAGCGTTTACCTACTGTAAAACTAAAACTGAAATCAAATTAACATTGATATTTAAATAAAAGCAAACATGAATGAAAACCACTAAAACTAAGTGTATAAATAATATTAAAATACTCCCATGCAATAAAGTTATAAATTCACCTTGGACTGTTATGTTGATTGTGCTTCTCTCAATGCCAAACTCATTTTTTGCTTCACAGATGTAAATCCCTGCATCTGTTACTTGGATTGTGATGTTTAAATACACAGTTGATTTTTGGGGGTCTCCTGTTGCATTGCTCTGGGACTGTTTGTACAGCTTCAGTTCTGCTGGCCTGCCATCTGAAGAACAGACTATGCTTATGTCCTCTCCTTCTCTGGGCTGTTCTTTTTGGCTTAACTGGATTTTGGGGATGTTTGGGGGACCTGCGTTTAAAAAAATAAAATAAAGTTACAGATCATGGTCAGGTTTAAAACGATTACACAAGACAGCTGATTTCATCATGAGTTCATTTACTCACCTACAACAATGACTTTTATTTTCGTTTGCTGGCTTCCCACGCCATTGCTGGCATTACACAGATACCAACCTGCCTGAGACCAGGAAGCATTGTTTATGATCAGCTTGTGGTTCTGACTCAGGCTCCGTTCAGGCTCAGTCTTCCCTAGTTTCCACCACGAGATCGTTGGTTCGGGGTTTCCATCTGCATGACACGCTATCTCCAGACGTTCACCAATCTTTACCCTGGTATTATTACTGGAAACTCTTATAGTCCCTGGTCCATCTGCCAAAGAAATTTTGAGTTTTCATTGATGACACATGAAAAGTGAATCAAAGGGTCATGAACTAAGAGACCGAAATACCCTTGACATATAAGACACATTTTGACACATGAGAGGTCATTGTACTACAATGTGACCAGACATGACTCTTCCCATGGACACACTCTGCACAGGATTTCCAGATTGCCTAAAATAACCAGATGTTGCTTAATGGCTGAAATTATGGCCAATATATGGAATATTTGTATTGTTTGCAAAAGTTTTTAGAAAATAAAAGTTTAGTATACCTTTGCAATATTTATTTTGAATAGTTTTTACCAACAGATTATTTGATATGTACTGAGTATTTTTTTTTTTTTTTTTTACTGAAATTACTGCAGCATCCACCTGTTTTAATTTTGATAACATAAGTGGACCTCCAAGAACAGTACCAAGTGTAAAAAAACAAAAACAAATTCCAAAATAGTTCATGACCCCTTTAATTTATGTTCAGTACTAGTTAAGCTCAGTGGCCTGCACGTATGACAATGTTGATAATTACTAAATTAATTTATAAAAATAAGTCTGTGTTATACTGAGTTAGAAGTGTTAAGAGTGTACTAGATGTAAGCAATATGCGTTCATTATTTATATGTGAAAAATCATTTAATAACCGTTTTCTGTTTAAAGTTTAAGCCAATATTAGCCAGCTTTGAAAAAGTCTAAAAAAAGATTTAAGATTAAAAAAAGTGTGCAATTTTACAGCTTCTTTAACAGAAGAATTAAGTGTTCTCAGAAGCAAAAATTGTCTCTATTTACTTCCATTGTAATTGCCTCAATGTAATCTTTATTTTTTTGGCAACATGCTGTTTAGCTTAAAAGGTTAGTTCACCTAAAAATGAAAATCTACCATTTACACGCCCTCAAGTTGTTTTAAACCCATTTCAGTTTTTTTCTTTTATATTCAACAAGAAACTACAATAACAGAATTCTTGAGTGAAATATCTCTCTTACTGGTACTGAAACCAGAATATTCCATTAATAAAAGTTCATTACCCAACTTACATTCAGCAGTTGTTGTTTTCTCTTGTTTGTTCAGTTCCAGATTCAGCTTTGCCTTGCAGCTGATATTCTTGCCCAGATCATCAACAGAAGGTGTGTAATTGAACACGGAGGAATAATTCTGAACATGGTCTATATGTTTTACTTCAGGATCTTCCTTATAGATGATCTTACTTCCACGAAGCCACTGAATATGTAACTTGTTCACAGGGTAAATGTTGTGGACAGTGCAGATCAGCTTCTGGGTTTGGTTTGCTATCAAACTCTTTATTTTGGGCAGTATGGGAGCTTCTGGAAATGCTGCAGAAAATAAACACCATCATACACAATAAATATTGTGTAATATACCATTAAACCAAAATAATACAATAATAATAATAGCCTAAATATAATTACCATAGATACGGTATTAGTGATATTTTTTTAGGAAACATTATCATAGTTTATAAAAACATTATCAGTTTGATAACACATTCTACACATACTCAGAGAACCTTGCTGAGACATGATAACATAATTCCTTAGCTTTTCAGATATTATAGCCTAAATAAACAGAAGAAATCTGCAGCTATACTATAACTCTGACATTTATGTCACTGGCTTAAATAACTTAATTTATTTTCTTTTCTTTTAATTTAATATAAATAAGTTTCTCCTTCTGAAATCAAGCCATTCTCAAACGCATGTCATGTGGCGTAACACAGACAGAGGCCACTCCTACAATAGTTGATTGACAGCAGCGTGTCACACAGACTGAACTGGTGTATTAACTCAGGCCCGCCCTGAGTGAGTCGACTGAGAGATTGAGGTGTTTTGTTGTTTAATGTACACTCAACAAAAATATAAACGCAACACCTTTGTTTCTGCTCCGATTTTTCATGAGATGGACTTAAAGATCTA